>CM038147.1:160438870-160613618 GCA_021437245.1 Aegilops speltoides
ATCTAACAACCATTACAACAATCATACCATAGGCTAGCTTCTAGGGTTTAGCCTCCTTGATCTCGTGGTAGATCCACTCTTGTACTACCCATATCATCAATATCAATCAAGCAGAGTAGGGTTTACCTCCGCGAGAGGGCCCGAACCTGGGTAAAAACATCGTGGTCCCTTGTCTCCTCGCTACCATCCGCCTAGACGCACAGCTCAGACACCCTACCCGAGATCCGCCGGTTTTGACAATCGATACCGGTGTTAGCTGCATTGCTACGCTGTGTTCGAAACGTGCTAGGTGGTCTTGTTGTAGGTTACTCCGGCGCTGATGTTGTCCGCCGCTAACAATGGACTCGAGAATTGCCTTAAGAGGTTGCTTTGTACTTCCGCCGCGAGAGTTGGCCAGATGCTCCTCCATTCGGAGAGAGCGCTCGTGTTTCCGCTGACCGTAATGACTCTCGAGGGCCTAGCATCTTGAGCTTGAGGTATGCGCGAAAAGCGGCACCGCTGCTGAACTTTGTAAATGCGGTTCGTCTGAAAGCAAAGGCATGATAGCCGCCATGAACGGGACTATGTCAAGATTAACTCCTCGCTTCGAAGTTATCCGGGATCCAAGACCACTTCAAGTGTAATCGAGCTCTGCATAGCTGGCCTCTACACCGGTATGACGCCTTTAAAGGTCATTTTTGTGGGTTTAATCCTTGAGGGGTCTATGCCCATTTTGTGCACCGTATCCCGATAAAGCAGGTTCAGTTGCCGCCGCCGCCCATCGTGACTCTAGTGAGGTGAAATCCGCCGATGATTGGGTCTAGAACCACGCGCGAATCCGCCATGGCGGATGCTAGTGGGTGGTCCTTCAATCAAAAGTGATCGGGCAGAGGACTACGGATTGAACTTTGGGGCGATCGGCTCCATCGCATATACGCCCCTCGAGTGCACGCTCCGCTCCCTTTCGGGCATGTGGGTTGCATATATCATGTTCACCGTCCGCACTTGTGGGGGGAAACCCTTCTGTCCTCTATTGTTCGGTGGCCGGGTCTCCTCCTCGTCATTGCTATGCAACCCCTTGTCATTGCTTTCGGCAATTAACTTGCTTGCCTGCTTGAACACCCAACAATCCCCGTTGGTGTGATTGGCCGGTTTTCGGGTGCCGTATCCGCACGAGCGATCGAGTATTCGGTCCAAATTGGACGGGCCCGAGTATTTCTTTTGAATGGCTTTTTCCATCGACCAGGTTTAGGGCCTCAATCCGCATTGATCGCCAGATCTCGCAGAGTGTCGCTGCTGATGCGGCGCTTGTGCTTGTTGCGACGCGACCGCCATTGCTGCCTTGGTATCCGAACTACCGTAGTTTTTGGTCGTTGTTATCATGAGCTAGCCACCGTCTCTCCCCGCTGTAGCGGGTCATGAGTGATGTGAGGGCTGCCATGGATTTCGCTTTTCCTGTCCTAGGTGCCGGCAAGCCACTCATCGCGGATGTTATTTTGAAGGCTACGAGGGCCTCGTGATCCGGACAAATCAACGATTTGATTTTTCTTGGTTAAGAACCGTGTCCGTAATTGTCCGGCTGATTCATCCGCTGCTGAATTATGTGGCTTAGGTCATCGCCGTCCGTGGTCGCACATATGTGCCCCGGAAGTTATCAAGGAATGCCGCCTGTATTCCAACCAACCAATTGATTCTCGCGCAAGCTGTTGAGCCAATGCCGAGCTGGTCCTTTAAGCTTGAGGGGAGGTATTTGATGGCGTGTAGATCATCACCAAGGGCCATGTGGATGTGAAGGAGATAGTCTTTGATCCAAACCGCAGGATATGTTGTGCCGCTGTATGATTCAATGTTTATGGGTTTGAAACCCCGGGATTTGATGATCCATTACTTCGCCTCAGGAAGCATAGTGGGTGTGTCAAGCGCCCAGATTGGGCTGTATCACGACGCAACTCAATTGAGCTTTGTTCATCGTGGTTCGCCCGCCGTAATTGTCAGATCCGCGTGACGGTTGTCATCACGCATCATGGGCGCCCACACGATCCGTGAGATCCATCTTATTTGTCTTGCCTTGTCCTCCAATATGTCTCGCAAGTCCGGCGATTCCCCGTGGCTTTGTACTTTTGAGCGACGCTGGGTGCGGCTTTTAGCGGAGGGCCTAGAGGCCTTTTGTCATGGCCACGAGGTGGCCGGTCGGCTGGCCATGCGCCGGTGATGTAGGTTTGGGTGCTTCCTCCTATAATCGGGTAGCAACCTGCGCTTTGGGTAGCTCTTGAGGGCGCTCGAGTTCATACTCTTCGCCGCAAGGACTTCAAACCCATCTATCGCTAGCAAGTCTTGGTCAGCTCGAGAGTCGCCGCTTTTTCTTGAGGCTGCTTGCCGTGGCCATAAGCCCGTGTTTGAAACGCTCTTGTTCGATGGGATCCTCGCATGACAAATTGTCGCCATCGAGGCTTGCCTCGCCTTCGAGAGGGAGGCATATAATTATCGCCCTCTACCTTCTCTGTCGTCGCCGCCTCTCACGAGGGCTGGCTTCTTCATCCTCCTCGCGCTGAATCCCGCCGAGGGGGGTTGTCTTTGGCACCGTCCCGGTGTTATTGTCTCCGGTGCCGAATCTCCATTTTTGCCGTGGCGGATTTAGAGCGGCGCCACGACGCCGACGCTTAGGCTGTTTCTGAGGGGTCGCCCTCCGTTGTTCCATCGCCATTCCCATCCTTTGGGATGTCCACCATGTAAATGTCGATGACGAGGTGGCCTTCCAAAGGCCTTTGTAGGCGCTGGTTCTGGTCGCCTTCGCATCGCCGCCCATGCCGCCGATGTCTTCGAGTCGAAGTCGAGCATGTCGTTAAATCATCGACAATGGCTACAAAGTGGGTGGTGGTGGGCATTGAATTTCTTCGTCGTCTGCATCCCAACCTTCCCGACCATAGTCCGGCTAGGGCTCTCCCGATAAAGAGAGAGACTTTAGTGAATTCGGATGTCGCCAAAGGGCGAAGTGCCGAAAGATGTCCGCGGCAAGTGAATTTATAACCGCGCCTAATCGGATTTGATTGGCACGGGCGCCGGAGGTTCGAGTCCCAAGACTGAGTCACGGGCTTTATGAGGGACAGGGGTTGGTATTCGGCTCTATCACCGTGAGAGGTAGCAGCCCCCATGGTGTCCACCACCCGCCCCTCGATCGGCGCAGTTGGTTCCGAGCTAAGGGTCGGAGCGGACACTTGTGCGGCCTCCAGGGCACTGTTGTGACACTCCAAAATTTTTATTTGGTTTTCAGCAAAAACTTTGTTGGATTTGGAGAAGGTCATTTAAAATTCTTCCAAAAACCTCCCTCTCAATTTTTCCCCTTGGCAAGGATTTTATTTTTGATACCCTCTTCAACCCTGGTATTTGGTTATTAAAAACCTTTCTTCTGTTTGACCCCTTCTCAAATTTATTCTTGGGATTTATTTTCTTTTAAAAAGAAAACCCTAGTAATTTTTGGAACTACTCTTTTGTTGAAACCACTCATGATTTTACCATGCCTCATATGGTAAAACCTCCCAAAAACCCTCCTTCCACTTTGGGGCAATCCATATATTCTATCCCAACAAGTCCAACTCATTTTTGGATTTTATTTCATTTATTTCTTTCCCCAAAACAATTCTGTCCAGTATTTTGAACCTAGGTGATTTGCAAAGCAAGTACCTAAATGCCTTTGAGTTTTGACCTCAAACCAACTCCTCTGGATGGTCCTTGGTAACCACAACCTAGAACCATCAAGATCCACTCTTCTTCTTTTCAAAATTTTCAAATTTCAGTCTCTGCAAGTTTAGACCAGATTTGTCAAATTTGGTGAAATTCATATCTCCTCTTCTCCAAAAATTCCACCAAAATTCAGGCAGCCCCCAGATGCAATGAGAGGCCACCCCACCAAAGATCAGCTCAAGGAGAACCTCCCACATACTAGTATCATTCTCACAAACACTGCCAAGATCAAGCATTATGCACTTTCACGTAAATTCGTAAAGTTCGTGAGAAGTTCAAAGGTCGCTTTCTTCGCCGAGAGTTGTCACCTATCAATCAGGCGCTCGGCGCTGCGCGACGGCCTCTCCTCCTCGACTGTAACCCCGCACGCTCCCTTGGACGAGTGCAGATGGCGGCGAAGCATCGCCGCTGTTGGCAGCTTCAAGGAGGCCGAGCCACCTGTGGTGGCTGCCGAGGGCTCGAGCCACTCACATACACCGCCCAGCGCCGCCAACTCTTCCTAGCTCTCCGCATGGTTCATGCATGCCAAGACACCTCAAGAGATCGCCGCCGCGGTCTGGCAAGCATGTGGCACACCTTCTGCCGCCGACGGGCCCTGCCGCGCCTGCTTCGCCAAAGCCACCCAAAGACGCCAAATCCAAATAAGGCTAGATGCTAAACGGAGCTCAGGACCTCTGTGTCGATGATCAACCTCCTAATCTCCCCGACAAATCATCGCATTGTCAGAATTATCGCCAAAGAACTCCGCTCACGGCCACCGCCGACCGCCTTATAAAGGGGCCCCGAGCTCGCCTCGATCTCACACCACCTCTCGCTACTCACCAACACCACGCCAGCCACTAGGAGGACCTCGAGGAGGTCTCCTCCTCCGACCGGCCGCCTGCCCGCCGCCACCACCTCGATTCACTCCGGTGAGGCCGCCCTCGCGCCCAAACCTCACAAGAATCTCCTCGAGCACCCAGAGCTAACCCTAGCTTCAATTTGATCTCCGCAAGACTTCGGCGAGATCCATCTCCACCCGAGCCGCCTCACGGAGCAAGGGTCCGCCATCGACGAGTGCTCGCTGGCGACCACCACCACCACCCACCAACGCTGAAGGACGACCGAACACGAGGTACCACCTCCCCCGCCGCTGTGGATCGCCGGCCGGCGATCACCGCAGCCTTCGGCGCCGACGAGCTCGGCCCCTCGCTTGAATTTTCAAACCCGACAGAGGAACCCGCATGTCGGGCCTCTCATTTCTTTTTAAACGAACCGTTTTCTGAAAGCGTACTCTGGCAAATACGCTTTCTAATCCTAATCGTTTTCTGGACTTTTCCACTTAGCACCCTCGGAAGTTTCTGTTTCATTACAGAAAGGTCCTTGGACCAAAAATCTTATAACTTTTAAACAGAAAAGGATTTTTGAGTGATTCTTTTTTTGTCCTCTTTAAAATCTTGTCTAGTATTTTATCAGATTTATTTGAAAAATATTTTAAATACTCTGTGCACGTCACAATATTTACGATAGTGCGTGTATTTCTGTATACCATAGATACCGAAGGAGGTGACGACACCGCAAACTTCACCGAGCTAGGCTCCGACTACTCCGAACCAGGAAAGCATGTTTGAACCTTTGATATGATGAGTGTCTTGGCATTGTTTGCATTGAGTAGTTTCATGGTATATTTATGAGCATCTTGATGAATGTCATATTACATGCATAGATGAGGCAAGTGAGTTTCGAAAATCCATGAGTTGTTGAATATGAGATTGCATGGCCATGTGATGGCATGAGGATGGGTAAGATGGCAGTGTTGTAGCATGCCAGCCTTATGCCGTAATATTTGACTCAAGTGTCAAATGATTCACCCGCTTCCATCCGCTTCCTTCCTGTACTACCACATGTTTTCCGCAAGGGATATGGCGAGTAAGTCGCAAACCGCTTTCCGGTACACACCAAATCGAGAGGCCATGATGATGGTTCCATGGCCCCGATTAAAGCCACCATCCGTCAGGGGCATGGGTATTTCCGTTGGGACCAAGAGGGGGCACCCTTAGAGCGCCAGATATAAATTTGATCCCATGCTATTCAAATTGTGATCTCCCGCCTCAAAGTTTTTCTTGAACGCTTGTCTAGGGTGATTCCCGCATCGTGGGGTGGAATGGGTGTGTACCGTCAGATGTGTTTTCTTCCAAATACCATAAACGGAACTAGTCCTTCGTGATCACGGAAATCTGCTAGTGTGGACATTTTAGTACAAACTCGCAGAGTCAAAAATCCTTGAATTATCTTATCCATGTCCAATTATCGTGTTCATCTTATTCTCGCAAGTGTCGCCTCGTGACAAAAATTCGTGTACCGCATGAGTGTTAAAGTCCGTTAAATGTTTATTCGTGGATGGACTAACCTGCTTATTACTATGTGTTGAATATTTCATGAGTATTATACTTTGTGAGTTTAATAATGATATAAGCCCTTTCTGCGATGTCGCCGACGTCCGATCGTGGCATATTTGTTATTTGCTTTTGATATAAGCCCTTTCGCGATGTCGCCGACGTCCGATCGTGGCATATTTGTTATTTGCTTTTGATATAAGCCCTTTCGCGATGTCGCCGACGCATTTACTATGGCACTTTTGTTATTTACTTTTGATATAAGCCCTTTCGTGATGTCGCCGACGTCCGACCGTGGCACGCTTGTTATTTTCTTTTGATATAAGCCCTTTCGTGATGTCGCCCGACATCCGATCGTGGCATGCATGTCCTTTACTTTTCAATATAAGCCTTTATGTGGCGCCGCCAGACGCCTCGATCATGCATGATTTATTTATTTGTTCACCCTTCGTATGCCGCTTCAAACACCCGATCGGTTTTCGCTATTTTACTACCGCCTTACCTTCTTATTACTGAATAATGTCGTATGAAGTTCATTATTGCTCATGACGATACATGCATGCATTTGTTATATCTTAAGTCCGAATCGTCTTGTGAGTACTTTCGTAGTACTCACCGCTTGTTGATTTGGCCGATGCTAACGGGCGATCTCATGGATGAAGAGTTCGATAGCGAGTCCGATGCCTAGAGGAGTCCTCGGCCTCGTCGCACTCTCGATTTGGTCATCGTTATATCCGCTCGCTACCCAGATAAATTCATCAAGCTCACCTCGACGCCGATGAGCTGCCGCTTAGGAGTCATGTTATCCACTCCACTGTGATATTCCACCACCACTTTTATCTCGAGTCAGTAGTAAGCCACCCCACACCATTGTGTCATATCCGCCATTATGTATAATTATTGGCATGTCCGTAATAAATTGTTGAGCACCCCGGCTCGACCCTGTAATATATTTGATGCTACTGGCTTATTGTAACAAGATTTTGTCTACCAGTCAGGAGAATTTTTCCTCATACTGGACTAAAAAGATCGGTTTCTCAATAAGTATTTTATTGGAAAACCGGTCGTGACAAGCTTGGTACCAGAGCCAGGCTGACTGTAGGAAGCCACTAGGCGCGATCGCTAATCGGTTATTAGCATGATAGAGCTAATTCTTATTTTTGCAAATGTAGTCATTTTTCTGACAGTCATCATAAATTTATGATCTGACCACTCAGAATTTTTGCCTACTTTTGTAGATGGTCGACAACAACTCGCGAGTCTAAGATGTTCACCAACGAGCCCGATGGGTTCGCTGCTTCTCACCTTCATCGTCTGTGTCGCGATGGGGCCATCTATGCGCCTAGTCTTCACACTATATCAAGACAAAGTCAACGATAGTCCGACCATGCACCAAAGTCATGGTGCAATTCAAGGAGGGCGGTTGAGCCACGCCGCTCCGCACTTGGGAAGAGCCATGCCCACGGAGAAGCATGCTATGCGATGGCAGCCCGTGAGGCGATAGCTCGCCTCGTGGATGTCCTTCGGCGATGAAGACTCGCTGCTACCACTACCTTCCATGCCACGCGCCATACGCCTCGTCACTACGCTGCTCTCTTGCCCCTGAGGAGAACGAGACGAGGCTTTGAGATGCGACGAGTACCTCCGGGCTTTGGAGGCAGCCTTCGACAACTTGGTGGATTTACTTCGTGGCTGCCTGCATGGACTTAGTCCATGGTCAGTGCCGCCAACAGAGGGAGCTCTCAGACACCGCTCACACCGACTTTCATCTCGCCCTCAAAGATCTTATGCACCTACCACTCTCGCCATTGCTCGTCGCCTACCTACCACCAAGGAATTCAACCAAGTCATTGCGCCCACTCCAATCTGCTCTGCACCACCCATTGCGCCCACTCCTGTTCGTGTTACTCCGCCTATGGCACCCGCTCCATCTGCTCAGCAGCAGCTTCACGCCCTGGAGCCTATTAGCGAGGAGGAGGTTGAGTCCGCAGCCTCACTGCGCCCACCCTCGGCAGGCAAAGGAGATCGTTAACATCTCCGACTAAGTACGCTTAGCCGACTTATGATGTACCGCTCGCATTTATATGTTTATATGTACATAGGTTGTGAGAAGTAGCTTGTTCAAGCATCATGTAGGAACCGGGAGAAGTGCACTAGCCTAAATAACATGTTAGGATATTGTACCATATCCTGAGTGATGTATTGTATAATTATCGCTTGCTTGTAAGATATGTAATGAGTAGTCCTTCTCCGTGCGCAAACGATGTTTATTTTCAAAACTCGAGCATTTAAAATTTTCCCTGCTTTTGTGCATTTATTGATTTTTTCGACTCATTCCCTTTCTTATGAGTTTCACAAAATATATCCCAGAGTGAAAATGTCCCGTCCTTGGACGCGCCCATGCCAACTCCGCCAGAGGAAAATTATGACACTCAACCCAAGAACAATTTCACACAGGACAAATAAGCCAACATGATGTTGAAACAACACTTTCCCAAATGTGCCGCCTTTATGAGCAAAGTCAAGAATAACATCGAAATGATGAACCAAGTCATCAATATGGGAAATCACCGTGACAGATCAACAGAATCCAAGTTATCTCGAGCTATAAGACGCGGCCCCAAACATTTTCTCATACCGACAAACCTCTTGAGGCCGAGGACTAGCTTTGAGACATGGAAAGAAAATTAATTATTGCACAATGTTCAGACCTTGAGAAAGTACTATATGCACCGTGACTATCTCAAAGGAGCAGCTGCATCGTGGGAAAATTTCCTACACATGCACCCCAATGAAAATAATATAACCTGGGAGGATTTCAAAGAAGGTTTTCATGGGGCGCATATTCCAAAAAGTCTTATGAAGATCAAGAAGAGAGAATTTGATGACCTCAAGAAAAGGACCATGACAAAGGTCGTATACAACAAATACTTTACTCGTTGTCTCTACGCCAATGAGGAGCGATGACTGAAAGCAAGAAGATGGAAAATTCCTAGACGGTCTAGCGCTCGCTTAAATGCCACTGGTTGTGCACACCTTCCCAGATTTTAAAACACTGTGGATAAGGCCATTACCTTGGAAAATGAGAGACGAGCTTGGAGGATTTCGCAGAGAAAAAGGGACCAGACTAATCTTGCTCGCAACCACCGAAGCAAGACAGATTTTCGTAAAGGTGGGACACACAAACCCACTACAAAAAGTCTCACGCCTACCAAGAATTTCCATGCAAGGGACAAAGAGTTCACATATCGCCCAGTGTTACTTGCTACGCTAGGAGAAGAAGGGCACTATGCCAAGTAGTGCCCTGCCAAGGAACTCGACCCCAAAACCGAACAACGGTGGCATAATTCAGCGCCAAGCGCAAATAATTTCAACCCCAATAACAACCACAGAAGGGTCATCCGAACCACGTGACTAAAGAGGAAGCACACAATGCCCCGTGATATCGTGACTTCGGTATGTTCCTCGTCAACACAATACCGCCATGGTTTTGTTTGATTCGAGCTTCACTCATTCATTTCAAAAGTTTTGCTTTGCAAAATAATTTTTCGATGCTTCCTTTGGAAAAATCAATGATCATCAAGTCCCCTGGGATTAAGCAAGTTACCCAGAGTTACTGCCAAGGTGTGATTATTGAGTTTGAAGGATTGAAGTTTCACACCAACCTTATTGTGTTGGAAAATAAAGGACTGGATGTCATCTTAGGGATGGATTGGTTAACCACCAACATAGGTTTTATTGACTGCTTCAACAGAACCGTAGTTCTCACCCACCACCACGGGAAGACAATAAAAGTTTCAGCCAAAGAGAGAAAAATATCCCGGCAACCGAGATTGAACAAAGTGGATATTTCTGAATTAAGCAAGGTTCCAGAGGTGTGAATTTCCGCACGATTTCAAGAACTACTGCATGCCACCAGATCGAGAGATAGAATTCAGCATTGAGCTAGCACCCGGAACCACCCCCATATACAAGAAACCATACAGAATGGCACCATCCGAGTTGGTAGAATTGAAGAAGCAAATAAAAGAATTACCGGACAAAGGATATATACGAGCCAGCTCCTCACCTTGGGGCTCACCAATTTTATTTGCCAAAAAGAAGGATGGAACGCTGAGATTGTGTATAGACTATCGAGCACTTAACATGGTCACAATCAAGAACAAATATCCGATGCCACGGATAAATGATTTATTTGATCAGATCGCTCAGGCCAAAGTATTCTGACTTAAGGTCGGGATACCATCAATTAAAAGTACGAACAGAAGATATCCCCAAGACAGCCTTCACCTCCGTGATACGGACCGTATGAGTTCACAAGAATGCCATTTGGACTCATTTAACGCCTCGCAAGATATTTTGTTCACCTCATGAACAAAGTATTTATGAAATATATGGACAAGTTTGTTGTGGTATTTATCGACGATATTATGATATACCCAAGACACCGTAAGAGCACGCTGAACATCTCCGAATTGTACTAGGAGAACTCAGAAACATCAATTGTATGCCAAGTTCAAAGAAGTGTGAATTTTGGCTAAGACAAGTAGGTTTTCCGGGCCACGATTGACCCAAGAAGGTATTGCCGAGACCGAAAAGTCAAGGTCAGATTTGGCTGGAAATCACCAGCCAGCGTAACGGATGTACGAAGTTTCTTGGGAATGGCAGGTTACTACCAAAGATTTATTGAAGGATTTTCCACTATAGCAAAGCCAACGACGCAGCTACTCAAGAAAGACAAGAAGTTTGAATGGACGGAAGCTTATAGAAAAGTTTCCAAGAACTAAAAGGAAATTAACGACAAAGACCAAGATTAATTGTGCCGTATATACACAAGAATTTTGAGGTACAGACGATCCCTAAGGGCCTTGGATGCGACAATGCAAGAAGGCAAGGTAGTCGCAGATGTTTCCGCACAACTTCGCAAACATGAGGAAAATTATCCTACTCATGACCTGGAGTTAGCAGCAGCTTATTCATGCACTCAAGGAATGGAGACACTTTTACTTGAAATCGCTAGAAATATACACGGACCATAAAAGTCTCAAGTATATTTTCACGCAACCAGAGCTAAATTTACGGCAACGACGCTGGTTGGAATTAGTAAAGGATTATGATGTTGGAATCCACTATCATCCAGGAAAAGCGAATGTAGTGGCAGATGCTCTAAGTCGGAACCCCAATCCGAACAATGACAGCCTACCAAACCTGAGACCTGAATTTCAACAGGAGTTTGCTAAACTCAACTTGATGATAGTCACCGAAGGTAGTGTGTCAAATTTAGAAATACAGCCTACCCTGATAGAAAATGTTAAAAGGGCTCAGCATGGACACCCCAACATTGAAGGCATAAAACGGGAAGTGAGTTTGGGCAAGGCTTCAGAATTTGTTATTGATGAGCAGGGAATATTGTGGTACGGAGATAGACTTTGCGTACCAAATATTAAGGACCTTAAACAAAGAAATTTTAGTCAAGGCCACTGCCGGTGTCAAACCGCGGATCTCGGTAGGGGGTCCCGAACTGTATGCTCTAGGCGGATGGTAACAGGAGACGAGGGACACAATGTTTTTACCTGTGTTCGTGCCCTCTCGATGGAGGTAATACCCACGCCCCGCTTGATTAATATTGATGATATGGGTGGTACAAGAGTAGATCTACCACGAGATCAATGAGGCTAAACCCTAGAAGCTAGCCTATGGTATGATTGTTGAGATGTCATGTTGTGTCTCACGGATTAAAGCCCTCCGGTTTATATAGACACCGGAGAGGCTAGGGTTACACAGTAGTCGGTTACAATGGTAGGAGATCTACATATCCAGATTGCCAAGCTTGCCTTCCACGCCAAGTAAAGTACCTTCCTGACACGAGCCGAGTCTTCAATCTTCTATCTTCGTAGTCGGGAGTCCGCGGATATTGATAGTCCGGCCGTCCGACACCCCTAGTCCAGACTCCTCAAGAGTCTCTCGAACCAGCCTTTCAATGACGATAAGTCCGCACGCATAATGTTCGGCATTGCAAGGCGGGTTCCTCCCTTGAATAATCCAGAGAAGATAATGAACACCAGATAGTGTCCGCTCGCAAAATAACTTCCACATTCCAACGAGAGAATAAAATACACACTTAGTTCAATCTGGCCGACGATAACGCAGCGTGATGTCACACCGCAGCCAAGCCCTCGCTTGAATCGTTTTTATTATTCCGCCAAAGACGCTCAACGAGGTGGTTTCTTGGCACATCTTGTCGGGCAGTAGATCGTGGTCCCTTTGATTCCGTGATCCTCATCAATACGCGTGGGTAACCCAACTGCTCCTGCCGCCACGCCTCCTTTATCAAGGGGAATTTTAACGGTCACGAGACGCACCCTTGGTATTATTTCCCTTTATAAGAGGACCAAGGCTCATCCTTGTCTTTCAACCTCGTGATCAAATCTTTCTTCCGCTTCCCGCCCAACACCAAGAGCTTCAGACTCGAGCGCCGGACCCATAGCAATGTCCGCTCGACCTCCGTGGTCGGTGGGTGCCTCCTCCGCCACGGAGGAGGACATATTGAAGTTGCGTGAGGCCAAGCACTGCCTATGAAGTTTCAAGACAGGTTGCTCGCCTGGGCAGGCCGTGCAAATTCTCGAGCCCGCGAATATGTTGTTTTCAAGATCTCACCTCCGCCGGGATTAGGCTTCCCACGGATCCTTTCGTGAGGGGCTCCTGTTCTTCTACGGGCTGGACTTCCACGACTTGGCCCGAGTCCATCCTCCATATCTCCGCATTCATTATCGCTCATGGCCTTCCTCCGCCATCCCCACTTCGCCCGTGGCTGAAAACATTCAAGGTGGAGCCAAGATGATCGGGGCGCTGCGGAGTGTGGCGGGCGACCATAAGCAAGAAGGTCGATGCCCCGTGGCTCAAGGTTCCTTCCAAGAGGAGCAGGATCGTGGCAGCAGGAGTGGTTTTACATCACTGCTCCTAGGGGCAAGAAGCAAAGCCGCCTGCCGCCCCGGACCTCCGCGTAGCCGGCGTCGTGGGTCAACCAAGGGCTCAACTGGGGCCGCCCAAGGACGTGCCCGCACGCAGGCCGGATTCGAGACCTCCAACAAGGGAGATCGGCCGGTCCAGTGGTGCAAGTCATGCTAGTCGTGCACCTCCTACCTCGCAAACGCCGCCCTTCCGCCTATGGGAGTTCAATCCGAGGGACCTCAGATCCTCCAAAGATTTCATGGTGCGACACCCTTGGAGATGTACGAGCTGTTCTTCTGACCGCAGTGGCGGTCCGGATTCAGCCGAGGATGCCGGACTAAGCCGCGATCGCCTTGACACTGTGTAAATAGCTCAAAGCCCGGACATTCCGCTTTGTATGCCTTTCAAGAGATCGCCTCGACCTTTGTTCTTTACAGAATGGGTGGCGAATCAAGGCTGATAAGGTGTCCGCCCTCCCGAGACCGTGACCGAGCCCGTGGCTGGTCGAATGTTGGAGGTTGCGCCCATAGAAGGGGCGACGGGAAGATAAAGGAGCTAATAATTCGCCCAAAGGGGCGATTGAAGAGGAGGGAACCAAAGGTCTCTCCTTGAGGGGAAGAGGACCGCCCAAGATCCGGAGGTCCCAGCCCCTAAGCGTGGAAGAGATCCCACTGGGGTCCGGTGCCCGAGGGAATCCTGACGCCAATCATCGCCAAGGACCAGCCTCCAACGAGCCGTGAGTATGAAAGAGGAAGTTCAATAAGGAAGTACCTTCATTTATGCTTCAGAGGTAATCGAAATATTTATATCGCAGCTTCGGATCTGCAGCCGCCTCAGATGAGTTCATCCTCGGGGATCTTCTTCCGAGATGATGGAGAGCGATACGCCTGCCTCGCCAAGGCCAGATGAGGCAAAGCGAGCCCAAGTGTCGCCACGAGGGCGCCCCGAGTCCCGAGGGGCCAAAGAGTTCAACACCCACCAGAGCCCGCCAGAGAACTCAAGAGTCTGCTGAGAGGGCGCCCATTTCAAGAACACCGTATGCAATGCGTATGGTGATTGAAGGATTTCGTCCGCTGAAAGCGGATTATGCGTGATGCTGCCATGAGCTTGTCAAGGGATTTGAGGTATGAAAATAGCGCACTTTTGCTTTTTAACAGCAGTGCATATAAAATGCGCCAGATAGATAGTAGCCCCGAGACTCGGTAGGTTGTCGAAGACAGCGTGCCGAGGATCGAAAATCTAAATATCTCGTAATGAATACCGCTGTTCGATGTAGTGTCGATAGTCCGGGGCCACCGGATCGATCATTTTGCCGAATCGAAGTCAACAATCGGACATGGCGATGCCGACATCGCGATTTTGTCAATCAGCGATTTGACGAGTCGCAAGGTAAATAAATTCTCCGTAGCCGCTTTATTAAGTGGGTTAAAGCCTCCTCCGATAAGTTATATGCTGTTTATACGCATGTTGTTGCTGCTGTGGAGAGATTTCGGCCGGCTTGTACAAGCCAAGGAGCAAGCCCGGGAGTGATGCGGCCGCCGCAAGGGCGGCCAAGAGTTGAAGGTCGAAAAGGCCGCGACCGCCTAAGCAGGCGGAGGTGGCCGAATTGGCCAAAGTTTAAAGGATGCTACCGATCAGAAGCGAGGCTCTTGAAAAGGAGCGCCTATCGGAGTGGGAAGACCAAGAAGGCCACCGCCGGCCAAGGATGCCCGCTCGCTATGCGGCTATGAAGGAGGAGCTGCGCCAAGCCGAGAAATCACGGCCGGCAAGCCGCTTTGCGCGCCGCCAGCTTATGGATGCCAAGTACGCTAGATTTGGGCGGCAAGGAGTTCGAGGATCCTTATATGGACTTGGTCATGAGTGCGGCCGACGCCGCAAGCACTTCCGGAGCCGGGGGATCACGAGGTGGAAGAGTTATATTGACTCAATTCCACAGTCCGGATCGCCTCTTCCTCTCGCTTGACAGGTTGGTTAATGGGCCGAATGTAATAGACCGTCCGGCTGGCTATGATCGACATCGGGCCCATGTGTGGCCGAGAGGTCCAAGGCGATTTAGCTATTTCGCCATCGCAGCAGCTTCCTTGGGGCGGTGCCGATATCAAGGAGATGAAGCGGTCGGCTTGCATCGAGGGCGCGCGGATGGCTCGCCCGTAAAGGCGCAGTGTCCGGAGATGGATGCCACTGCCGCCGCCTGTGGTTCGATAGGAACCGCTTCCCGCCAACATTATTTCGGGAAGTTATGCGTGGCGCCAGATAATAGAGTCACAAAGGCACGAAGAATGTAACGCTCAATTGAACGCATTAACTTGTTTATTAATGAATATAGTATGAATGCTTTTTATACTTGTGCTTCCAAGTAGTAATACTTCTCCTTGCGGCCGCTTATATACTTGTGTATAACCCGAAGATGCGCCGGCCTTCAATTTCTTGCACAAGGTGCCGGGTGTTCGCAAAATATCGCTTTTCACACTTTAATCCGATGTCTCGGTCCTGTTATAAGGAGGTGATAGCGTAGCAAATGAGGCAATCCGGACTATAATGCTTTATCTCTTTCACTTAGCCAATGGAGCTTGAGGGTGGGGCTACGATATAGCCCCTAATGGCACCGCACATCTCCGGGTTTGGGGTGCGATGTGCCTGACCGAAGCGCCCTTCGTTAAAGCGGGAATTCTAAACATTCCGTGGTCGATCAAGTGGTCGACTGCACTCGCCACATCATGACACCGCTTTTCGCTTTCATCGAGGTGCTCGCCAAATTAACCGGGGCACAATCGCAGAGTTCTCCGGTGCCGCGTTAGCCGGATGATACGGAACGAAGGCAGCAAACACGTGAGCCGGGCAAACCCAACATTTGTCCAAAGACATGATTCGAGCTGATGCATATAGTGCCCAATCTTGAGACGCCAACACTCCCGAGGTGTTCGGACTTTATGATAACGGGCGAATTATGCCCTAAACCCCTTGTGTCCAGTGTACGGCATTGTCTTCCGACGCGCCAATGCCAAAGCTGCCAGGTTCGCTTTGGCTATAGGAGGAAGCCAAGGAGATTAACAACAAGAGACAAGAATAAAAGGTCTACGAGGGTCTTAATCAAAAGAATCTTACAACGGGTCCCTACCGCACGCCTCAACCAGTGTCCGCAGCCGTTATCCCGGACGGTACGCTGCTTGTTCATCTCAGAAAAGAGGAACATTTTAGTTTTAGAAACAAGTGCGTATGTAAAATAATGCAAAATAAAAGTGCAAAAACTAAAGCTAGGTTTATATGAAACCGTGGTTAGTTGCGCGCAGCCCCTTATGAAAGAGTATGCGCTAGGGAGCCCCTAGATCGCTGAGACCGGATTCGCCTATCCGAATCCGGTCTTTAAATGACCTCGACCGAAATGGTGCCATGTGGACCGGCATCTTAAGTGTAAGAGACGCGAATGCGGTATGGCGCTGAAGCGAAAAGCCGCTCGTCCCAATAGTGCTTGATGTTCACTTTCAAATGGGACGATGTGGAAAATTAACTTTTCTCGTCGAAAATTGTTCGGTGATCCAACACGACTTCGAGTAATATCGAGCCTGCACTTGGCGAAGGGCCCGCATAACTCCTTTGAAGGAAGTGCGGCCGTGTCGAATTTTGGTAGGGTCCATCCCCATCCGACGGATTGTGTTTGAATATAGCAGGTTTAAGTCACCGCCTCCGCCCATTAGGACGCTTGTGAATTGTAGTCCGCCTATTATCGGGTTCAATATCGAGGAGTCGGTCCCGCTGTTCAACACTTTTGGAATAATCCCGTGGTCGAAAGTGATCGGTTTTGATATCCAATTCTATTGTTTGTGGGGCGGACCGCGCGAAGCTCTTTTTAGAAAGTGCCGACTGTTTTTCCGTGTCCTCACATGAAGTGAGTTTATCGCTTTGACCCCTTGCGGGAAAGTCTTTGTTTTCCGGTGCCCCGCCGGGTTTATCTTCTTCGCTTGACGCGCCGAGCCCTTTGTGTTCGGGCGCTTAGTCACCGGATCGTTTGAAAACCCAACAATCCTCGTGGGTGTGATTTATGGCTTTCCGGGGTACTGTGGATTTGACAACCGACCCATAATTTGGTAGGTTAGATAGTTCGTCATTGTCGTCCTTGATGGGTTGAGCTTTATTATTCGCCGTGAGCTTTTAAATCCGGCGCTGATCGTCGTGTTTTTGGGCTTTTTCTTTATTCCGGCGTTGTTCTTTTCACGCCGCGATTTTCTGCTTTCCATCTCTTATCTCGATGTACTTGGGTCGCCGGTGCCGCTTCTTGCCAACCAGCTGTCCTCTCCTCGCAAAAGCGGTCATGAGGCTCGCACGCGGTCATTGTCCCGGCTTTCTTGGCCGAGGTGTTCAAGAGCCATTCGTCTTGACATTGTGCTTAAAAGCTGCTAAGGCTTCGCGTCTGACAATGACTATTTGGTTCTTTTGGTAAGGAACCTGTTCTGCACTTCCGCACCGACTCTCCCGGCTGTTGAGTTATGTGACTTAGGTCATCTCAGATCCGGAGGCCGGACATAAGTCCCTTGAAAATTTGTTTCAAACGCTTCCTCGAGCTCTTCCCAACTTCCAACAAGAGTTTTCGGGAGGCTTTTGAGCCAATGACGGGCTGGCCTTTGAGCTTGAGGGGTAGATATTTTATGGCGTGAGATCGCCTCCTCGGCCATATGTATATGCAGATATAATCTTCTATCCGCACTCGAGGGTCTCGTTGTTCCATCGTAGGCTTCTATGTTGATGGGTTTAAACCTCATGGGAATTCATGTTCCAAAGACTCGTCTGTGAAGCATAGCGGGTGTGCGCGCCTGCATTTGTATCGCGTTGCTATCGCTTGACACTTGACGGTTCCTTTGCTTATTGGTTCTTTCCTTTGGGTCCGTGAATGGACCTGGTTGGGCCATTTGACGGTGGGGGCTTTATGGCCTCTTCGTCAATTCGGGAGCAGCTTGCGCTCGGGTAGCTCTTCGATTGGTGGATGTTGCCGTGTTTGTCTCAAGGGTTTTGAGTACTTTGCTCCATCTTATTCGAGCGCTGCCTTCCGCAGTGTTGAGCTTCCGCTTTTCTTTCTTCGTGCTTCTTGTCAGAAGCGATGAGCCTCGCTTAAAGATCTTGTTCGACGGGCTCTTCGAGTTCGTCATTGGGGCTTGATTCGCCATCGAGGGAGGTACATAGTTGTGATCCTCAACCTTTTCTTCCGCCGCCTTTCGTGAGGGCTTGCTTCAAGGCCCTCCTCGCGCTGGTTTTGCAGAGAGGATCGCCTTCGCACTCTCCTGAGTGTTATTGGCTCCGTGTCGGATTCTCCATTCTTGTTGTGGCGGATTTAGAGCGGCGCCACGACGCCGGGCGCTTAGGCTGCTTCTTCAAAGAATCTTCCTCCGCTGCTTTTTCGCCGCCCCTTCCTTTGGGGTATCCACCATGTAGACGCTATATGACGAGGTGGCCTTCCAAAGGTCCCATGGGCGCTGGTCTCGATCGCCTCCCAGATCATCGCCCATAGCGCCGATGTCCTCGAGTCGTAGTCTAGCATGTCGGTTAGATCCTCGGCTGGGCTACAAAGTGGGTGGTGGGTGGGTTCTGAATTTCTTCATCATCCGTGTTCCCAACCGCCCCGCCATAGTCCGCCAGATTCTCCCGATAGCGAGATGCTTCAGTGGAATTCAGGATATCGCCAAAAGGCGAGTGTTGAAAGATGTCCGCGCGGTGAATTCCATAACCGCGCCTAATCTCGCTTAATTGGCGGGGCGCTGGAGGCTCGGAGTCCGCGAGGAGTCCGGCGCCGGGATCACGAAGTTTCGCAAGGGACAAAATCGATATTCGCCCATCGCCAGATGTTGAAGCCCCCGGGCGGCGCTTCATCCACCGACCCTTGTCATGGGCGATCGGTTCCGCAAGTAGCCGGGCGGATTCAAGCGCGCCACCAAAGCACCGTCCGGCGGCAGAGTCGATCATGCCCATCGCCGCAGCGGCGGGCGCTTATTGGGGCTCGAGTCCGTCAAGATCAAGTCTCCGCGGTCATCGGCCGTGAAGTTTAGGCTTCGAATCGACCGACGGCCAGGGGTGTAGCTGATCTGCTCCAGGCCAAGAGAGTTGCCCGCAGCAAAGCCGCCGAATATGAAGATCTGTCCGGGAGAAAAGTCTCACCCCGACAGCGTTGAAGGTTGAAGATGCCATCGGCCTATCGGTGACGCACACGCAGGAACTCTCAATGAAAGCACCAATGTCGTGTCAAACCGGCGGATCTCGGTAGGGGGTCCCGAATCAAGGCCCAGCGGATGGTAACAGGAGACGAGGGACACAATGTTTTTACCTGTGTTCGTGCCCTCTCGATGGAGGTAATACCCCACGCCCCGCTTGATTAATATTGATGATATGGGTGGTACAAGAGTAGATCTACCACGAGATCAATGAGGCTAAACCCTAGAAGCTAGCCTATGGTATGATTGTTGAGATGTCATGTTGTGTCCTACGGATTAAAGCCCTCCGGTTTATATAGACACCGGAGAGGCTAGGGTTACACAGTAGTCGGTTACAATGGTAGGAGATCTACATATCCGTGATTGCCAAGCTTGCCTTCCACGCCAAGTAAAGTACCTTCCTGACACGAGCCGAGTCTTCAATCTTCTATCTTCGTAGTCCGGGAGTCCGCGGATATTGATAGTCCGCTGTCCGGACACCCCTAGTCCAGACTCCTCACCACACCGCCCCGTATTCGATCCATCCAGAAGAACAAAATGTACAAGGATCTTCAGGAAACATTTTGGTGGCACGGTATGAAAAGGGACATAGCCACGTTCATCGCATGTTGTGACTCATGTCAACGCATCAAGGCCGAGCACCAGAAACCGGCAGGACTTTTACAACCAAATAAGATACCCGAATGGAAATGGGACAAGATTGGAATGGATTTTATTGTTGGGCTACCTCGGTCACGACACAGACACGATGCCATATGGGTCATCACTGATAGACTAACTAAAGTAGCACACTTCATCCCCGTGAAGACAACCCACACCACTCATAAGCTTGCCAGGCTTTACCTTTCTCGTATCGTCTGCCTACATGGAGTTCCAAAGACTATAATATCTAACAGGGGCACACAATTCATCTCCAGATTTTGGGAGCACCTGCAATAGGCTCTGGGAACCCAACTAGATTTCAGTACAGCATACCACCCCCAAACTGACGGACAAACTGAACACGTAAACCAAATTCTAGAAGACATGCTGAGAGCATGTGTCCTCACCTATGGAACCAGTTGGGAAGAAAGCCTGCCATACGTAGAGTTCGCATACAACAACAGCTACCAGGCCAGCTTGCAAATGGCACCATTTGAAGCCTTGTACGGACGGAGATGTCGTACCCCGCTAAATTGGTTAGAGACCGGAGATAGCCATGTATTCGGCCCAGACATGCTCAAAGAAGCCAAGGAAAAGGTCAAGCTAATCAGGGACCGACTCAAGACAGCTCAAAGCCGACAAAAGAGTTATTACGATCAGAAACATCGTGGAATCAGTTTCGAACCCGTTGAGTTTGTGTATCTACGAGTATCTCCTATGAGGGGCCTGCAACGATTCAAGATCAAGGGAAAGCTAGCACCAAGATTCATCGGACCATTCTGTATAGTGGCACGAAGAGGCACGGTAGCCTACCATCTAGACTTACCCGAAGAATTATCCGATATCCACAACGTGTTCCATGTCTCGCAATTAAAAGTGCGTAAGCAACCCAGAAAAGCAAGTATCCCATGAAAACATCGACGTGCAACCAGACCTCACCTATCGGGAACATCCAGTAAAAATATTGGAGGAGTCTGAAAGAAGAACCCGACAGAAAACCATCAAGTTTTTCAAAGTTCAGTGGAGCAATCACACCGAGAGTGGAGCCACTTGGGAAAGAGAAGATTTTCTTCGGACAGGGCATCCACACTTGTTTGAGGATCAGCTGAAATCTCGGGGATGAGATTTTTCCTAAGGGGGTAGGTGTTGTGACACTCCAAAATTTTTATTTGGTTTTCAGCAAAAACTTTGTTGGATTTGGAGAAGGTCATTTAAAATTCTTCCAAAAACCTCTCTCTCAAATTTTTTCCCCTTGGCAAGGATTTTATTTTTGATACCCTCTTCAACCCTGGTATTTGGTTATTAAAAACCTTTCTTCTGTTTGACCCCTTCTCAAATTTATTCTTGGGATTGATTTTCTTTTTAAAAGAAAACCCTAGTAATTTTTGGAACTACTCTTTTGTTGAAACCACTCATGATTTTACCATGCCTCATATGGTAAAACCTCCCAAAAACCCTCCTTCCACTTTGGGCAATCCATATATTCTGTCCCAACAAGTCCAACTCATTTTTGGATTTTATTTCATTAATTTCTTTCCCCAAAACAATTCTGTCCAGTATTTTGAACCTAGGTGATTTGCAAAGCAAGTACCTAAATGCCTTTGAGTTTTGACCTCAAACCAACTCCTCTGGATGGTCCTTGGTAACCACAACCTAGAACCATCAAGATCCACTCTTCTTCTTTTCAAATTTTTCAAATTTCAGTCTCTGCAAGTTTAGACTAGATTTGTCAAATTTGGTGAAATTCATATCTCCTCTTCTCCAAAAATTCCACCAAAATTCAGGAAGCCCCCAGATGCAATGAGAGGCCACCCCACCAAAGATCAGCTCAAGGAGAACCTCCCACATACCAGTATCATTCTGTCAACACTGCCAAGATCACATTATGCACTTTCGTGGAAATTCGAAAGTTCAGAGAAGTTCGGTCGCTTTTTTGTCGAGAGTTGTCACCTATCAATCAGGCGCTCATGCTGCGCGCACGGCCTCCTCTCCTCGCCGTAACCCCCGACGCTCCCTTGGACGGGTGCAGCGCTGGTGGCGGCAAGCATCGCCATACAGCAGCTTCTGGAGGTCGAGCCACCTGTGGCGGCTAGCGAGGGCATGAGCCAGCTCGCTACACCGCCCAACGCCGCCAACTCTTCCTAGCTCTCCGCAGGGCTCATGCATGCCAGCAAGACCTCAGCACTGCTGCCGTGGTCTGCAAGCACAGGGTACGCCCTCTCCCGCCGACGGGCTCAAGGCCGCCTGCTCGCCAAAGCCACCCAAAGACGCCAAATCCAGCCAAGGCTAGATGCTAAACGGAGCCCGTGGACCTCCACGCCGATGATCAACCTCCTAATCTCCCCGACAAATCATCACGCCAGAATCATCGCCGGAGAACTCCGTTCACGGCCACCGCCTTGGACCGCCTATAAAAAGGGGCCCCGAGCTCGCCCTCGAGCTCACACCACCTCTGCTACTCACCAACACCCCGCCAGACCACTAGGAGGACCTCGAGGAGGTCTCCTCCCGACTCCGCCGCCTGCTTCCGCCTGCCACCACCTCGATTCACTCCGTGAGGCCGCCCCGCGCCCAAACCTCGCAAGAATCTCCTCGAGCACCCAGAGAGCTAACCCCAGCTTCAATTTTATCTCCGCAGCACTCCCCAGCGAGATCCATCTCCACCCGAGCCGCCGTCCGCCGGAGCAAGGGCCGCCATCGACGTAGTGCTCACCGGCGACCACCACCACCACCCACCAACGCGGAAGGACGCACTGAACATGGAGGTACCACACGACCCCCCTGCCTCGCCGTGGATCGCCGCCGACGACCACCGCAGCTCTCGGGCGCCGACGAGCTCCGTCCCCTCGTTTGAATTTTCAAACCTAACAGGAGGAACCCGCATGTCAGTCTCTCATTTCTTTTTAAACGAACCGTTTTCTGAAAGCGTACTCTGGCAAATACGCTTTCTAATCCGAATCGTTTTCTGGACTTTTCCGCTTAGCACCCTCGGAAGTTTCTGTTTCATTACAGAAAGGTCCTTGGACCAAAACTCTTATAACTTTTAAACAAAAAAGGATTTTTGAGTGATTGTTTTTCTGTCCTCTTTATAATCTTGTCTAGTTTTTTTATCAGATTTATTTGAAAAATATTTGAAATAATTTTGTGCAGCTCATGGTATTTACAATAGTGCGTGTATTTCTGTATACCATAGATACCGAAGGAGGTGACGGCACCGCAAACTTCACCGAGCTAGGCTCCGACTACTCCGAACCAGGCAAGCATGTTTAAACCTTTGATATGATGAGTGTCTTGGCATTGTTTGCATTGAGTAGTTTCATGGTATGTTTATGAGCATCTTGATGAATGTCATACTACATGCATAGATGAGGCAAGTGAGTTTCGAAAATCCATGAGTTGTTGAATATGAGATTGCATGGCCATGTGATGGCATGAGGATGGGCAAGATGGCAGTGTTGTAGCATGCCGTCTTATGCCGTAATATTTGACTCAAGTGTCAAATGATTCACCAGCTTCCATCCGCTTCCTTCCCTGTACTACCACATGTTTTCCGTAAGGGATATGGCGAGTAAGCTGCAAACCATTTTCCTGGTACACACCAAATCGAGAGGCCGTGATGATGGTTCCATGGCCCTGGATTAAAGCCAGTCATCCGGTCCGGGGGCATGGGTGTTTCCGGTTGGGACCGAGAGGGGGGCACCCCTTAGAGCGCGCGTATATAAATTTGATCCCATGCCATTCGAGATTGTGATCTCCCCGTCTCAAAGTTTTCCTTGAACGTTGTCTAGGGTGATTCCTGGCATCGTGAGCTGGAATGGGTGTGTACCGGTCAGATTTGTTTTCTTCCGAAATACCATAAATGGAACTAGGCCTTCGTGACTACGGAAATCCGTTAGCTGTGGACATTTTAGTACAAACTCCGCAGAGTCAAAAATCCTTGAATTATCTTATCCATGTCCAATTACTATGTTCATCTTATTCTGTCAAGTGTCAGTCTCGGTGACAAAAATTCCAGTGTACCGCATGAGTGTTAAAGTCCGGTTAAATGCTTATTCCTGTGGATGAACTAACCCGTTTATTACTATGTGTTGAATATTTCTCATGAGTATTATACTTTGTGAGTTTAATAATGATATAAGCCCTTTCTGCGATGTCGCTCAGACGTCCGATTGTGGCATATTTGTTATTTGCTTTTGATATAAGCCTTTTCTGCGATGTCGCCCAGACGTCCGATCGTGGGTATATTTGTTATTTGCTTTTGATATAAGCCCTTTCGCGATGTCGCCGACGCTCGATCGTGGCATATTTGTTATTTGCTTTTGATATAAGCCCTTTATGCGATGTCGCTCAGATGTCCGACTATGGCACGCTTGTTATTTACTTTTGATATAAGCCCTTTCTGTGATGTCGCTCAGACGTCCGACTGTGGCACACTTGTTATTTACTTTTGACATAAGCCCTTTCTGTGATGTCGCTCCGACGTCCGACTGTGGCATGCATGTCCTTTACTTTTCAATATAAGCCCTTTATGTGGCGTCGCCTAGACGCCCGCCGCGCATGATTTATTTATTTGTTCACCCTTCGTGGCGCGCCTGCATAATCGATCGGTTTTCGCTATTTTACTACCGTCGACCTTCTTATTACCGAATAATGTCGTGCGAAGTTCATTATTGCTCATGACGCATACATGCATGCATTTGTTATATCTTAAGTTCGAATCGCCTTGCGTAGTACTTTCAAAGTACTCACCGGCTTGTTGATTTGGCCGATGTCGACGAAGGCGATCTCATGGATGAAGAGTTCGATAGCGAGTCCGACGCCTAGAGGAGTCCTCGGTCTCGTGCGACTCGGATTTGGTCATCGTGTTATATCCGCTCGCTATCGAGATAAATTCATCGAGCTCACCTCGACGCCGATGAGCTGCCGCTTAGGAGTCATGTTATCCACTCCATCGTGATATTCCACCGCCACTTTTATCTCGAGTCAGTAGTAAGCCACCCGACACCATTGTGTCATATCCGCCATTATGTATAATTATTGGCGTGTCTGTAATAAATTGTTGAGCACCCCAGCTCGACCCTGTAATATATTTGATGCTACTGGCTTATTGTAACAAGATTTTGTCTACCAGTCAGGAGAATTTTTCCTCATACTGGACTAAAAAGATTGGCTTATTGGAAAACAGGTCGTGACAACTGTCCGGCAGCAGAGCTAGATCATGCCCATCATGTCAATGCAGCGCGCTTGGCTGTGGCTCGAATCCGTCGAAGATCAAGTCTCCGCGGATGTCAGCTGTGTAGTTCAAACTCCCAAATCGACTGATGGCTGGGGCGAAGCTGATCTGCTTCCAGATGGCCAAGTGAATTGCCCGCAGCAAAGCCGCCAATACGAAGATCTATCTGGGAGAAAAGTCTCACCTCGACCGCTGTTGTTGATGATTGAAGGAGCCATCGGGCCTATAGGTGACGACATGGAGGAACTCTCAATGAAAGCACCAATGTCGGTGTCAAAACCGGCGGATCTCGGGTAGGGGGTCCCAAACTGTGTGTCTAGGCGGATGGTAACAGGAGACAAGGGACATGATGTTTTTACCCAGGTTCGGGCCCTCTCGGTGGAGGTAAAACATACTCCTGCTTGATTAATATTGATGATATGGGTAGTACAAGAGTAGATCTACCACGAGATGAAAGAGGCTAAACCCTAGAAGCTAGCCTATGGTATGATTGTTGTTCGTCCTACGGACTAAAACCCTCCGGTTTAAATAGACACCGGAGAGGGCTAGGGTTACGCAGAGTCGGTTACAATGGTAGGAGATCTACATATCCGTATCGCCAAGCTTGCCTTCCACGCCAAGGAAAGTCCCATCCGGACACGGGACGGAGTCTTCAACCTTGTATCTTCATAGTCCAAGAGTCCGGCCAACGGTGATAGTTCTGCTATCCGGACACCCCCTAGTCCAGGACTCCCTCAAGGGGTATGCATCATGTGGTGGTTCACAACAAGTTTACCACTGTCATATTTCATCATCATGCAATCGGAAAAAGGGTACCGATGAAGAAGAGGGGTGTCATGGTCAAAAGGGCTGCTTGCCTGGTTCATCAGAGTCTTCAAGTCTTCTGGTCCTTCTCTAGGTACCCCGTCTACTTCGTCTACAAACGTCGCAAGTAATTACAATAAGCAACACAACAAGGCAGAAAATAAAAGTGCTCTAAAAATATGAAGTTGACTTTACTAGGACTTCTCTGGTTATATGAAAAATAACCAGAGTGGTTTCATTGGGATTGGATCAATGAATATTTCTGAACATTTCAATATGATGGAATCAATGGATTTAATGGTTCTGCAAGTTGTCCATAGAATGCCTTTTTATAAAAATGAGTAAATGTACCCATTAAATTAGGCATGATTTTTGGAACATTTAGAAATTGGTTTCACTGAATTTGGAGTCCAAATGAATATTCCATGGATTTTTTCAGCTGGCTTAGGAGCATAAATGACCTATTTGTTAGATCCAGGTGAAACTAGGCAGTACAAAAATGTTCACTATGGCTCATTAAATAGATATTGATTTATGGAATCACTGAAAATTTGAATGATTAGCTTTTGACTTGAAATGAGGTCTCTGGAAAAGTTTGAATCTTGCTGAAAAAAAGAAAAAGTAAATGGAAATACCTAATGGGCCAAATTCCAGCAGCGACAGCGCGCACTGGGCGGGATTTAACGGCAAGGCGCAACAGGGCCGGCCTAGTGGCTCGGCCACGCGGGCGACAGTGTCACGTCCCTAGCCTTGCTATGCACTTGGACTAGCTTGGTTGCTGCATCATGTTTAAATTTCATTTAAACCTGAAATGGGGATTGTTCAAACCCTAGCACCAGATCAAATCAAATAGGTTCAACCTAAAATAATCTTCAATAAACCCAAAATGCCTTTGGAAATGTTCATTATTTTTGATAAAGGTGAAAACCTCTGCCAAAAAATGATGAGCATATTTCTTGGCCATTTATGGATTTTTGAATTAATTCATAAAGTATTTGAATTTGGGCAGTTGAATGCTATATATAATTTAAATGCTCAAATGATTCTTAAACTAAATGTGGGCTGTTGCATATATTTCAGAAGGTGCCCACAATTATTTTCAGGATTTTTAGAAGTGCTCTGGTATTTTTAATAAAGCCCAAACAACTACAGAAAATAGAAAACAAAATAGAAATAGGAAAAGGCAGAGAGGAGAGAAAACTCACCTGCCTTACCTGGCGCTCACCTGGCAGCCCACCCGGCCCAACTACTACTGGCCCAGCCCACCGCAGCCTCCTCCGTCGTCTTCCTCCTCACGCCAGTAGGCAGGGCGCGTGGTCGCCCCGCGCGTACCAGCTCCTGCTTCCACCGCGACGCCCCGGCTCTTCTGGATGCACCACGGAGACGCCCCTCACCTCTCTCACTCTCTCTCGTTCCTTCCCTCCTCTCCCTCGCTCTCTCTCACCGCGCCCGAGCGTTGCACCCACCGCCGGCGAAGACCACCACCACGGCCACCGGCCTCCACACGCCTCCCCGACGCGCCGAGAAGCTCCGCCGTCGACCTCTACGCCGTCTCCGCCAAGCCACGCGAGTGGAAGCGCCCTGCAGCGTCGTCCCCGACCTCATCTTCAACCTCCGGCCGCCGGCAACCTCGTCGTGGATTCGCGAGCTACAGCCTCTCCCCGGCCTCGCCGTTGCCTATACTGGATTCGCTGTGAGCTCCTCCGCATCTCTCCTCTCTCCATTTGCTCGCCCCCATGCCGTAGTGTCGTTCCCCGCCGTCACCGAAGCTCGCCGGCGTTGTGTCTGTCATCATCGTCGGTAGCAGCCCCGACTGGCTAACCCGAGCACACAGGAGTGATCAGGGAGCTCCCAGGAGCCCAACGCGGCCATCGTCTCGCTCGCTAGTGCGCTGCAGTCCTCGCGCCATGGAGCCGTAGTTCGGCCGCCGCTTGTTTCGCCGCCGGCTGCTACTGCCACCTCAGAGCCTCCCGTCCGGCCTTTTGATGCGACGAGCAAGAGCTACTCCTCGGTGCCTCAAATTAAACCACCACCCGTAGCTCAAATCCGAGCCGAGCCACCGTCGTTTTGGTCGTCGCCGGCGTAACTCCGGCGAAGTCGATGAGGCGCTGTCATTAGTGACTAACGACCGAGCTAATTAACCCCCTCCCTCACTGACATATGGGCTCCGTGCCCTAATCAAAACCTGATTTATTCCCTGTTTAGTTTAGGTTAATATAGCCGGTCCCACGTATCAGTTTGACCCTGCCACGTCAACATTGACTTGGACCCACTGGTTAGTCTCTGTTCTTGCCCTATGTCACTGACGTGTGGACCCCACACGTCAGGTTTGACCTGGTCAAGTGCAGTTGACCTGCTGACATCACAGTGAGGTAGTGCTGACGCCACAACTCATTTTCTGGATTAATTTTAATTCAGGAAATTCCAGAAAATATCCAAAACTTCAAAAATTCATATAAATTAATCGGTAACTCCGAATCAAACAAATTATATATGAAAAATGATCAAAAAAATCCAATCTATCCATCTGCACCATTTTCATGCATGTTAGGACAACTTATGGCTACTGTTTAGGACAAATCCAATGAATAGCATTTAAATAACCACATGTGGAGTTTGAATTTGAACCTCGGATTCAAACCAACTTCATTTAATCTGTTTGCTAGTTGCATTAGCCCAAATCATAGCATATTGCCATGTCATGATCATGAATCATATTGTCGCGTTGCATTGATTGTGTTTCTTCTTTGTTTGTCGGTGTTTATCCCCTCTCAGTAGACGTGTTCCGACGATGTGATCGATGACACCGATGAAGAGCTATACTATCTTCAGAAGTGCTAGGCAAGCAAAACCCCCTTGTTCATTCCGATACAATCCCACTCTCTTGCTCCTGCTCTCTTTTACTGCATTAGGGCAACAACGATTCAACTGTTACATGCTACGGTAGTTGAACCCCTTTCCTCTGCATGACCTATCATTGCCATAGTAAATAGATGAAACCCACTAGCATGAGTAGGATTTGTTTGAGCCCTGATGTGCCTACTCATTCATGCTTGTTTGTCATGCCTGCTATTGCTTAGAGTTGAGTCAGGTCTGATTCATCGGGGATGAATTGGAATGTGGTGAACATGTCCTATTGTTGAGAGCTAAGTGTGTGAACACGATTTGGTAAGGTAGCGATGAGAGGCCATGTAGGAGTACATGGTGGGTTGTCTCATTGCAGCCGTCCTCAGGAACTGAGTTCTGTGTTTGTGATCCATGAACAACTACTACCATACATTGGGATCCTTAATTGACTCTCTCGACTTATTAACCGACTTGATCTTTGTCCAGGAGTCGCAACTAGTTTCTAGTGTTTGTAGGTAGTGTTAGTAGTCTACCAAGTGGCACCCGGTACAGGTGGGCTTGAGATAGACTAGGCACCATGGCACGGTGTACCAAGCATAGATCCACCCGTCGAGGTGGGCTTGGGAACCCTACTCACATTGTTTGGGGCCGTGAGCGACACCCCGGCCGGATCTCCTTGCGGATGGAACCCGAATAGGCGATAACCGACGAGAGACTTGTGTGGTTAGTCGTCGTGGCCGACTCCTCGCCAAAGCTTCCGCTGAAGGTTGCCGAGATACATGACGGTACATGGCGGTAAGTGGCGAGAGCGTGTGAAGAAGTACACCCCGCAGGTTAACATCATCTATTCAATAGCCGTATCCGCGTAAAGGACTTCGGGTTGCTCGCATAGTTCATAGACAAGTGAAAGTGGATACTCTAAAATACGCAAGATAAGCGTGAGTGCTATGGATGGCGTTCCCGTAGGGAGACGGGAGTGGATCCATAGTGGTGTATTGATATGGTGAATATGTGGACTCGTGTGCTCCACCTCAAAAGAGTTACTTGCAGTCGTAGTACAGGATAGCCACTGAGTCAAAGCTGGCTTGCTGCAGTTAAACCCCACTATCCCCTTTGTTTATAATGATGCATATGTAGTTAGTTCTGATGTAAGTCTTGCTGGGTACATTTGTACTCACGTTTGCCTATTTTATGTTTTTGCAGAGAGACTTCGGTCTCACTAGTAGTTCCGCGTGAACTTCAATGTTTAGCTTGTTACCTCAGCTACGATCTTGAGCCTCGGCATGATCTGGTAGTTAGTCAGGCTTCTCAGCCTTTTTCATTTGTAGTTGTCTGTACTCAGACATGTTAAGCTTCCGCATGTGCTTTGACTTGTATGCTCTGAATGCTGGGTCGTGAGACCCATGTTTGTAATATCTTGCTCCTCTGAGCCTGTTGAATAAAATACTTGAGTTGTAGAGTCATGTTGTGATGCCATGTTGTATTTGCACATATTGAGCATATTGTTTGTATGTTATTGAAATGCTTGGTATGTGTGGGATCTGACTATCTAGTTGTTTATCCTTAGTAGCCTCTCTTACCGGGAAATGTCTCCTAGTGCTTCCATTGAGCCATGGTAGCTTGCTACTGCTCCGGAACACTTAGGCTGGCCGGCATGTGTCCTTCTTCATTCCCGTGTCTGTCCCTTTGGGGAAATGTCACACGATGAATACCGGAGTCCTGTTAGCTGCCATGCCCGGTTCACCGAGTCCTCGCTAGCCCAAAGGCTACAGCCTAGATTCACTCACCGATGACCGACACGCTCGATGATGGGTCATGGATGCCTGTCCCTCGTAAGTTTGTGCCACTTTGGGTTTACGACTAGCCATGTCACCGAGCTCCTTATCATATGGATGCTAGCGACACTATCATATATGTGTGCCAAAAGGCTAAACGGTCCCTGCAAAGGTAAGGCGACACCTGTGGGAATACCGTGCGTGAGGCCGCAAAGTGATATGAGGTGTTACATGCTAGATCGATGTGGCAAGTGAGTCGGGTCCCGACAGCTTTGGTATCAGAGCTTGACCGCTCAGAGGATTACCAAGCCAAACTGGTCAAAGTTGAGTCTAGAAATTCTTTAGTTATATAAGGGAATTGATTGTGGGATGGAACATAAGGCTCTTTTTACTCCTTATACCTCATGCCCTCTGATCCGAGTCATCTTATGTTTCCTCCGGGGTTAAGGAACTAGGCCTTCTCTTCTTTCTATCAGGATCACGTGTTACTAATCGGTAGATTTATAGGATTGTTGGACTTAAGTGTCGGTTCAGTTCCTATTACCTCTGTATGTTAATTGTTGATCTCGAAACCTTGATATTATGATGATTGAGTGGTTATGCCACCATTGTTGTAGCATGTCTCCAATCCTTTTGAGCATTTACAGCCGTTATGCTGTCCGAGTCGTCCCAGGTTTCTAAACAATCTGATGCATTTGCAAAATCTTTTCCCTCTGGTTTCGATGCTCCTTTAGGCCAGGTTAATCACACTAATTGTTGAGTTGAGGTATTCTATTGCCTCGACGTATATGTTGGAGCTATTATTATGACCCTAGATGTCTTAGGGGATCATCTAGTAATCTGGCCATGATTTGTGTTCCCAGTGTGATGATTCTAGCCATCATTCTCGAAAGCATCCCGTGATGCCACTTAGTTAGTAGGCATTCTACTCTTGGGTTTCTGAACCCGAGACTCGCACTACTTACTTCATGTTGATAGTGATTGCTAGTTCCTTTAGGTTATTAGTAACCTTTGTGATAGTCCTCGAGGTCCGTGGTATATCGTTCTTCCAAATACCATGAACTGCGTATGGCAGAAGTTCTTGAACCACGAGATCACAACAATAGTGCTATCGATGAGTTCCCCATTCTATATTGTGACCCTGCCAAACCTACCTCCCCGCATGGGTTATCCGGAAGAAATGTCGAGCTTTGCCCGACATTCTAATCCATGCGTCCACAACTCAGAAAATCGTATGTTCTTTTGAGTTGTCCCCCCTTAGTCATCTTCTGACCCTCGTCTATCAATTGATAGTCAAGAGTATGCGTACATTCGTTCATCGATGCCTATTACTCTTGTGGTCCGCTGCCATTCTATTCGAATGACTAGGAGAAACAAACTCCAAAGACTTCATCCATATCTAGGATTGGGTCAGCAGTTGTGTTCCATGATCAAATACTAATCCAGCTTTTGTTCTGCTCCACCTTGGAGTGTTACCTCTTTACGCCGGGATTGTCATGAGGATTGCACCTTCTCTTATGGGTTCTTGACGTAGTGATACTTCTTGCCATCATTATTCATTTCTCGGTTCCGTGTTGTCGCAACCGGAGTGCCGGCAAGTGAATCGTGATGTGTGAAACCAATACTCCTAGCAACCTTGCTGCTTGGTAGTTAAATGGAAAACAATTTCATTCTTAGCGTGTTGGTTATTGAACCCTCATTCTAAGACTGATTGTGCTACCTAGTCTTTATTTCTGGTGCACTCTTCGATCAATGAGTTAGGATTATTCAAACCCCTGCTCTGTTGATCATATCGTCTTGCCCTGAAAAGCAAGATTGTTCTCGAGCTTACTAACATATCGGTGGTTCGTGATGTTCCGAATATCTTCTCGAAAGTATTACCAGGTTGTCACCTGACCGCTATGTTGAGTTCGTGATCATGTTGGTTTTCCTCCAAACCACCCATTCTCCAAGAATCTGTGCCGGATACCCCTGAGCTAGTTGGTTAAGCTGGACAACAACTTGGAGAGTTGGAAGATAAAAGCTTGTCCTACTTAGTTCATTTTAAGGGATATCTTGTATGTGTGTTGAAGAAAGTTGATATTTTCATCGATCGACCTCGTGATCGCTTAATGGACCTATCATTTTATCCAACCTTTGATTTGAGTATGGGCTATCATCAAATCGCACCGTAACTAACGATATTCGTAATGTTGTCTTACTCGTGGTTGATCCCTCGAGCATACACCATTATATCTTTTGGGTCTGACCAATGCTATCACTTGTTCACATAATTATGGAACTCCTCTTCATGGAAACCTGGATGAATTGTTGTTGAGCCCATCGACAACATCCTTATCTTCTCCATGATTCTGTTGGACATTAAGCTAGTGTTGGAAACTTTGTAAACAATGCCTTCGAGTTCCGCCCCGAGGTATATGTTTGATGAGAGAGTGATTCCTCTAATTCACGCATCCGATGTAAGTTGCCGCCGTGAATTCGAGAAAGTTTGTTTTTGCTTCCTTTGGAATCATCCCAAGTCAGTCACGCATGTGCGAAGTATTCTATGGTTTGATAGACTGATCATCTCCATTCCATATGTATTCCTAGCACACAAAGCCAATGATTGATTTGTTCAAGGATAAGAAGTTCAAATGCTATTCCCGAAGGGCCCAGACGGACATGCACAAGACTTCGTTATCTTCAATGATGGTTCCCAACCAGAACTCGGTAATGTTTCATCATAAGACCACTACAGTGGTCATGCTTGTCTATGACAGTGTGTCCACATGTGTGTGGCAGAACCAACTCATGTTTTGGATCTTGCTATCATAGTTCATCTCCCGAGAATCTCGCAACACCATCTCGTCGATTTGTGTTGCAAACTTTCATTTTTCTGGACTTGACGAGTCTGGAATATTCTGACACCAACCAGATCTGAATCTCAGGCAGACTTGATGATTGGAACATTTCCCAAGAACTATAATGTTGGTCTCTCTATAACCCAGTAAGTGGATGCCGTGGCCAACACACCCAGCCGGAAGATCCATTATTGTAGTATCTTGATTGAGGAAGTTGGCCACCTCCCCATAAGGATTTTGTAGGATTTACTTCCATAGTTATTCCTTATGGATTCTTGAGCTCCCGAAGTCCGACCTTTTACTTGATGTTCTAGATATTAAACCATATCTATGAATGGATTATGCTAGCACATCAAGGAGAACATTAGTAGTGGAGTGCTAAATGTCTCTCGGTCGATCATCCAAATTTTGTTCCCTTGGCCCCGCCAAGGTGAAATATGAGAAGGTGTTATCTTCCTTTGCATCTGCATCTTCCACCGGTATTCATCATGGTAGTACGTTGTGTTGCCAGGATCCTTGACACGGATATTGGTAAAACCTCGATGAATATGGAGATGCTCAAGTTCTTGAGAGCATGCACAAGCAAAATCATCCCTTGCTTGTCTTCAACAAGGTAATCCACATCATCCATTCTAGTCTGGGTATGCCATTCCTTCGCACTCCGCCAAACGATCATTTGAGAATTGCCTTAGCCTGGTATGAAGAGTTTCAATGATCTCCGAATCAAAGGTAATTCTTTTTGCCACTTAAGGGGATATTTCTACGAGTCACCTTCCCTAAGGTGCATCGTTATGGTATCATGGCAACTCAACTCCTCGCTACGTTGACAACCGTTCACCACCTTCTTAGGTGTGGAATTATTACCTACCTAGTGAACCTTTGTCATGTATTTCACTCCATCCCTCTGGACGAATGCTTTGTGTCTCAGCTCGAGAGATGTTTCAATGTCTCATTCCATGAGTTGATCCTGAGTTGTTCGATCTTTGAGAAGATCGATCCTTCCAGAGTCTTTCTTTCCCTCTCCTTGTCATGTTAGTTAGAGTTCTCAGAGCAAGACATCGAGACAAAGATGATGATCGAATCAAGGTTCTTATGAAGTGCAACCTGGATCGTGAAGATTGTGCTAGCTTTGTGTCCCCTCTGTCTTCTTACCTCACGCCTTGAATCTCGGCCGAGATTCTTGTTTAGTGGGGGTGAGTTGTCACGTCCCTAGCCTTGCTATGCACTTGGACTAGCTTGGTTGCTGCATCATGTTTAAATTTCATTTAAACCTGAAATGGGGATTGTTCAAACCCTAGCACCAGATCAAATCAAATAGGTTCAACCTAAAATAATCTTCAATAAACCCAAAATGCCTTTGGAAATGTTCATGATTTTTGATAAAGGTGAAAACCTCTGCCAAAAAATGATGAACATATTTCTTGGCCATTTATGGATTTTTGAATTAATTCAGAAAGTATTTGAATTTGGGCAGTTGAATGCTATATATAATTTAAATGCTCAAATAATTCTTAAACTAAATGTGGGTTGTTGCATATATTTCAGAAGGTGCCCACAATTATTTTCAGGATTTTTAGAAGTGCTCTGGTATTTTTAATAAGGCCCAAACAACTACAGAAAATAGAAAACAAAACAGAAATAGGAAAAGGCAGAGAGGAGAGAAAACTCACCGCCTTTACCCGGCGCCACCGGCAGCCCACCCGCCCAACTACTCATCGCCCAGCCCACCGCAGCCTCCTCTGCTGCCTTCCTCCTCACGCCAAGAGGGCAGGCGCGTGGTCGCCCCACGCCGCCACCTCCGCTCGATGCGCCACGAGACGCCTCACCTCTCTCACTCTCTCTCGCTCCTTCCTCCTCTCCTCGCCTCTCTCCCACTGCGCCCGAAGGCCGCACCCGCCGTCGAAGACCACCACCACGGCCACCGGCCTCCACACGCCTCCCCGACGCGCCGAGAAGCTCCGCCGTCGTCCTCTACGCCGTCTCCGCCAAGCCACGTGAGCGGAAGCGCCCTGCAGCGTCGTCCCCGACCTCATCTTCAACCTCCGGCCGCCGGCAACCTCGCTGTGGATTCGCGAGCTCCAGCCTCTCCCCGGCCTCGCCGTTGCCTCTGCTGGATTCGCTGTGAGCTCCTCCGCATCTCCCCTCTCTCCATTTGCTCGCCCCCATGCCATAGTGTTGTTCCCTGCCATCACCGAAGCTCGCCGGCATTGTGTCTGTCATCACTGTCGGTAGCAGCCCCGTCTGGCTAACTCAAGCACACAAGAGTGATCAGGGAGCTCCCAGGAGCCCAACGCGGCCATCATCTCGCTCGCTAGCGCGCTGCAGTCCTCGCGCCCATGGAGCCAGAGCTCGGCCGCCGCTTGCTCGCTGGCAAGGCTGCTACTGCCTCCTCCTGCCTCCTCCCGTCCGTCCTTTGATGCGGACGAGCAAGAGCTACTCCTCGGTGCCCTCACCGCCAAACCACCACCAGTAGCTCAAACCGAGCCAAGCCGCCAGTTTGGTCGTCGCCGCGAATTCCGCGAAGTCGATGAGGCGCTGTCATTAGTGACTAACGACCCAGCAAATTAACCCCCTCCCTCACTGACATATGGGCCCCGTGCCCTAATCAAAACCTGATTTATTCCTTGTTTAGTTTAGGTTAATATAGTCGGTCCCACGACGCTTTGACCTCGCCACGCCAACATTGACTCGACCCACCGGGTCACCTGTTCGCCTCGGTCATCGACGTGTGGACCCCACGCGTCAGGTTTGACCTGGTCAACCGCAGTTGACCTACTGACGTCACGGTGAGGTAGTGCTGACGCCATAACTCATTTTCTGGATTAATTTTAATTCAGGAAATTCCAGAAAATATCCAAAACTTCAAAAATTCATAGAAATTAATCGGTAACTCCAAATCAAACAAATTATATATGAAAAATGATCAGAAAAAATCCAATATATCCATCTGTACCATTTTCATGCATGTTAAAACAACTTATGGCTACTGTTTAGGACAAATCAAATGAATAATATTTAAATAACCACATGTGGAGTTTGAATTTGAACCTTGGATTCAAACCAACTTCATTTAATCTGTTTGCTAGTTGCATTAGCCAAAATCACAGCATATTGCCATGTCATGATCATGCATCATATTGTCGCATGGCATTGATTGTGTTTCTTCTTTGTTTGCCGGTGTTTATCCCCTCTCAGTAGACGTGTTCCGACGATGTGATCGATGACACCGATGAAGAGCTATACTATCTTCAGAAGTGTCAGGCAAGCAAAACCCCCTTGTTCATTCCGATACAATCCCACTCTCTCCCTCCTGCTCTCTTTTACTGCATTAGGGCAACAACGATTCAACTGTTACATGCTGCGGTAGTTGAACCCCTTTCCTCTGCATGACCTGTCATTGCCACAGTAAATAGATGAAACACACTAGCATGAGTAGGATTTGTTTGAGCCCTGATGTGCCTACTCATTCATGCTTGTTTGTCATGCCTGCTATTGCTTAGAGTTGAGTCAGGTCTGATTCATCGGAGATGAATTGGAATGTGGTGAACATGTCCTATTGTTGAGAGCTAAGTGTGAACACGATTTGGTAAAGGTAGCGATGAGAGGCCATGTAGGAGTACATGGTGGGTTGTCTCATTGCAGCCGCCCTCGTGAACTGAAGTTCTGTGTTTGTGATCCATGAACAGCTACTACCACACATTGGGATCCTTAATTGACTCTCTCGACTTATTAACCGACTTGATCTCTGGCCCGTGAGTTGCAACTAGTTTCGGTGTTTGTAGGTAGTGTTAGTAGTCTACCAAGTGGCACCCGTGCATGTGGGCTTGGGATGATTAGGCACCGTGGCACGGTGTACCAAGCATAGATCCACCCGCCGAGGTGGGCTTGGGAACCCTGCTCACATTGTTTGGGGCCGTGAGCGACACCCCGCCGGATCTCCTTGCGGATGGAACCCTAATAGGCGATAACCGACGAGAGACTTGTGTGGTTAGTCGTCGTGGCTAACTCCTCGCCAAAGCTTCCGCTGAAGGTTGCCGAGATACATGACGGTACATGGCGGTAAGTGGCGAGAGCGTGTGTGAAGAAGTACACCGCAGGTTAACATCATCTATTCAATAGCCGTGTCCGCGTAAAGGACTTCGGGTTGCTCGCATAGCCTCATAGACAAGTGAAAGTGGATACTCTAAAATACGCAAGATAAGCGTGAGTGCTATGGATGGTGTTCCCGTAGGGAGACGGGAGCGGATCCATAGTGGTGTATTGATACGGTGAATATGTGGACTCGTGTGCGCTACCTCAAAAGAGTTGAGAGAGAGGTGAGAGAGAAGGGTGCCTGCACGTCTGTCGCGTTGCGGACGTCGAGGACCTTGACTGGCGCGAGGGGGAGGCTCGAGGTGGTCGGGGGATGACGCGTTAACGGTCGGGAGCACGCTGACGTGCTCCAGAGCGCGTCTTTGGCCGGCATGGCATGCCTTTTCTACGGAATGGGCGCGGCCACTTGTGTCTGGAAGGTGCAGGGGGGAGTAAACAATGTGGCAATGGCATTGGATGCCCTGGGGATTCACTGGAGGGGAGAGGGGGTTGAGAGAGAGTGGGAATGGTGTTGTCTAGAGAGGGAAAAAGAGCTTTTCACCCCCATCATCATGGCTCCTCGGGCAGGGAAAGATGCAGGGGTTAGAGGAGGACCAGATGAGGTTGTGGGAGAAAGTTTAGCTCATGGAGATTAGTGCAAGTGGCGAAAGCATGCATTTTAAATTTCTGCGAGAAGGTGTTTGATGTAGGCTTGGGCAAGCAAATGGACTTCCCTTGTCATGAGGCTTGATAACTTCAACCCAAATTTATTGATTCGACACAAGGGGAGCCAAAGAATATTCTTGAGTATTAGCAGTTGAGTTGTCAATTCAACCACACCTCGATAACTTAGTATCTGCAGCAAAGTATTTAGTAGCAATAGTAGTATGATAATAATGGTAACGGTAGCAAAAGCAAAGGTAAATGTTTTTGGTTTTTTGTAGTAGTTGTAACAGTAGCAACGGAAAAGTAAATAAGCGAAGAACAATATGTGAAAAGCTCGTAGGCAATGGATCAGTAATGGATAATTATGCTGGATGCGATTCCTCATGTAATTGTTATAACATAGGGTGATATAGAACTAGCTCCAATTCATCAATGTAATGTAGGCATGTATTCCGTAAATAGTCATACGTGCTTATGGAAAAGAACTTGCATGACATCTTTTGTCCTACCCTCCCGTGGCAGCGGGGTCCTAACGGAAACTAAGGGATATTAAGGCCTCCTTTAATAGAGAACCGAACAAAGCATTAGCACATAGTGAATACATGAACTCCTCAAACTACGGTCATCACCGAGAAGTATCCCGATTATTGTCACTTCGGGTTGTTTGATCATAACACATAATAGGTGACTATAGACTTGCAAGATAGGATCAAGAACACACATATATTCATGAAAACATAATAGGTTCAGATCTGAAATCATGGCACTCGGGCCCTAGTGACAAGCATTAAGCATAGCAAAGTCATAGCAACATCAATCTCGTAACATAGTGGATACTAGGATCAAAACCTAACAAAACTAACTTGATTACATGGTAAATCTCATCCAACCCATCACCGCCCAAAGAAGCTTCACGATGGAATTACTCACGCACAGCGGTGAGCATCATGAAATTGGTGATGGAGGATGGTTGATGATGATGACGACGACGAATCCCCCTCTCCAGAGCCCCGAACGGACTCCAGATCAGCCCTCCCGAGAGAGATTAGGGCTTGGCGGTGGCTCCGTCTCGTAAAACGCAATGAAACTTTCTCTCTTATTTTTTTCTCCCCGAACGTGAATATATGGAGTTGGAGTTGAGGTCGGTGGAGGTCTAGGGGGCCCACGAGATAGGAGGCCGCGCCCTAGGGGGCGCCCCTATCTTGTGGACAGCCTGTGGGCCCCATGGTATTGATTCTTTCGCCAAAAATTCTTATTAATTCCAAAAATTGCCTCCGTGGATTTCCAGGACATTCCGAGAACTTTTATTTTCTACACATAAAACAACATCATGGCAGTTCTGCTAAAAACAGCGTCAGTCCGGGTTAGTTTCATTCAAATCATGCAAGTTAGAGTCCAAAACAAGGGCAAAAGTGTTTGGAAAAGTAGATACGTTGGAGACGTATCAAGGCTTGATAGGGTCAAATTGCATGAGAAAATAGGAGGTTCCACCAAGATTGAGTCCATTTGGGCAAAGTTGCCAATGCAACTTTTGTAAACCCTAGAAATCAACAGGACTGGACTTTCCAAGATTTAGTCATGCAAATCTGTTCTTCCTGATGCACCACTTGGTGTAGCGTCATCATTTGAGGTTCTAAACATGTCCACAAAAGTTGAGTTCAAAAGGAGAAAGTTGCCAATGTAGAGTTGTTCAAATTTGGTTCTGGACAGGAAGGGTTTTGGGGCACTTTGATCAAGATAACATTTTCTCCAACTTGTGCCATTTGGTCTAGATGAATTACTAGACCATTTGAGCATGTTCACAAGGTTTGAGAACAACTGGACATGTTTGGCAATGTAAAGTTGCTCAAACTTCAAAATGGATAGAAATGGTTTTGAGGGGATTTCATGGGGTTATACTATTCTCCATGACATGAGACTTGGCAAGATCACCATGTTAGGGAACGTAGTAATTTCAAAAAATTTCCTACGCACATGCAAGATCATGGTGATGCATAAAAACGAGAGGGGAGAGTATTGTCCACGTACACTCGTAGACCGTAAGCGGAAGCGTTATGACAACGCAGTTGATGTAGTCGTACGTCTTCACGATCCGACCGATCCAAGCACCGAACGTACGGCACCTCCGAGTTCAGCACACGTTCAGCTTGATGACGATTCTCTGACCGATCCAGAAGGTTTCAGGATGAGTTTCACAAGACGACGGCGGCGTGGTGACGATGATGATGTTCTACCGATGCAGGGCCTCACCTAAGCACCGCAATGATATGACCGAGGTGGAATATGGTGGAGGGGTGCACCGCACACGGCTAAAGAACGATCACGAAGATCAACTTGTGTGTTTAGAGGTGCCCCCCTGCCTACGTATATAAAGGAGCCAAGGGGGAGAGGGTGGCCGACCAAGGAGGGCGCGCCAAGGGGGAGTCCTTCTCCCACCGGGAGTAGGACTCCTTCTTTCCTAGTTGGAGAAGGAGAAGGGGAAGGAGGAGGAAGAGGGAAGGAAGGGGGCGCCGCCTCTCCTTGTCCTATTCGGACTAGGAGGAGGGGCGCAACCCACCTCTTGCCTCCTCTCCTCTTCTCTCCTTAGGGCCCATGAAGGCCCAATAACCCCGGAGGGTTCCGAACCCCTGCTCCTAGAATCCCGATTTCACCCTAACCATTCCGATATCCAAATATAGGCTTCCAATATATCAATATTTATGTCTCGACCATTTCGAGACTCCTCGTCATGTCCGTGATCACATCCGGACTCAACAACCTTAGGTACATCAAAACTTATAAACTCATAATAAAACTGCCATCATAACGTTAAGCGTGCGGACTCTACGGTTCGAGAACTATGTAGACATGACCTAGAACTATTCTTGGTCAATAACCAATAGCGGAACCTGGATGCTCATATTGGCTCCTACATATTCTACGAAGATCTTTATCGGTCAAACCGCATAACAACATACTTTGTTCCCTTTGTCATCGGTATGTTACTTGCCCGAGATTTGATCATCGGTATACAATACCTAGTTCAATCTCGTTACCAGCAAGTCTCTTTACTTATTACGTAATGCATCATTCCGTAACTAACACATTAGTTACATTGCTTGCAAGGCTTATAGTGATGTGCATTACCGAGAGGGCCCAGAGATACCTCCCCGACAATCGGAGTGACAAAACCTAATCTCGAAAGACGCCAACCCAACATGTACCTTCGGAGACACCTGTAGAGCTCCTTTATAATCACCCAGTTACGTTGTGATGTTTGGTAGCACACAAAGTTTTCCTCCGGTAAACGGGAGTTGCATAATCTCATAGTTACAGGAACATGTATAAGTCATGAAGAAAGCAATAGCAACATACTAAACGATCAAGTGCTAGGCTAACGAAATGGGTCATGTCAATCACATCATTCTCCTAATGATGTGATCCCGTTAATCAAATGACAACACATGTCTATGGTTAGGAAACATAATCATCTTTGATTAATGAGCTAGTCAAGTAGAGGCATACTAGTGACGTTATGTTTGTCTATGTATTCACACATGTATCATGTTTCCGGTTAATACAATTATAGCATGAATAATAAACATTCATCATGATATGAGGAAATAAATAATAACTTTATTATTGCCTCTAGGGCATATCTCCTTTCAGTCTCCCACTTGCACAAGAGTCAATAATCTAGATTACATAGTAATGATTTTAACACCCATGGAGTCTTGGTGCTGATCATGTTTTACTCGTGGAAGAGGCTTAGTCAACGTGTCTGCAACATTCAGATCCGTATGTATCTTGCAAATCTCTATGTCTCCCACCTAGACTTGGTCCCGGATGGAATTTAAGCGTCTCTTGATGTGCTTGGTCCTCTTGTGAAATCTGGATTCCTTTGCCAAGGCAATTGCACCAGTATTGTCATAGAAGATCTTCATTGGTCCCGATGCACTAGGTATGACACCTAGATCGGAAATGAACTCCTTCATCCGCACTCTTCATTTGCTGCTTCCAAGCAGCTATGTACTCGCTTCACATGTAGATCCCGCCACGACGCTTTGTTTAGAACTGCACCAACTTACAGCTCCACCGCTTAATAAAAACACGATCCGGTTTATGATTTAGAATCGTCCGGATCGGTGTCAAAGGTTGCATCAATGTAACCCATTTACGACTAGCTCTTTGTCACCTCCATATACGAGAAACATATCCTTAGTCCTTTTCGTATTTCAGATGTTCTTGACCGCTGTCCAAAGGACCCACTCTTGATTACTTTGGTACCTCCCCGCCAAGCTTATTGCTAAGCATATGTCGTGTCCGTACACAACATTGCATACATGATAGAGCCTATGGTCAAGCATAGGAACATCTTTCATTTTCTCTATCTTCTCGCTGTGGTCGGGCATTGAGTCTAACTCAACTTCACACCTTGTAATACAGCAAGAACCCTTTCGTTGCTCGATCCATTTTGAACTTTTTCAAAACTTTATCAAGGTATGTGCTTTGTGAAAGTCCAATTAAGCGCCTTGATCTATCTCTATAGATCTTGATGCCCAATATGTAAGCAGCTTCACCGAGGTCTTTCATTGAAAAACTTTTATTCAAGTATCCCTTTATGCTATCCAGAATTCTATATCATTTCCAATTAATAATATGTCATCTACATATAATATCGTAAATGCTACGGAGCTCCCACTCACTTTCTTGTAAATACAAAGCTTCTCCAAAAGTCTCAGATAAAACCATATGCTTTGATCACACTATCAAAGCGCTTATTCCAACTCCGAGATGCTTGCACCAGTCCATAAATGGATCGCTGAGCTTGCATACTTTGTTAGCACTTTTGGATCGACAAAACCTTCTGGTTGCATCATATACAACTCTTCTTCCAGAAATCCATTCAAGAATGCAGTTTTGACATCCATTTGCCAAATTTCATAATCATAAAATGCAGCAATTGCTAACATGATTCGGACAGACTTAAGCATCGCCACGGGTGAGAAAGTCTCATCATATTCAACCCCTTGAACTTGTCGAAAACCTTTTGCAACAAGTCGAGCTTTATAGATAGTTACATTACCATCAGCGCCTTCTTCTTCTTAAAGATCCATTTATTCTCAATGGCTTGCCGATCATCGGCAAGTTAACCAAAGTCCATACTTTGTTCTCATACATGGATCCCATCTCGATTTCATGGCTTCTAGCCATTTTATGAATCTGGGCTCTTCATTGCTTCCTCATAGTTCGTAGGTTCGCCATGGTCAAGTAACATGACTTCCGAATAGGATTACCGCACCACTCAGTGCGGATCTTACTCGTAGACCCACGAGGTTCAAGAGAAACTTGATCTCAAGTTTCATGATCAATATCATTAGCTTCCTCACTAATTGGTGTAGTTGTCACAGAACCGCTCTTGTGATGAACTACTTTCCAATAAGGGAGCAGGTACAGTTACCTCATCAAGTTCTACTTTCCTCCCACTCACTTCTTTCGAGAGAAACTCCTTCTCTAGAAAGGATCCGAATTTAGCAACGAAAATTTTGCCCTCGGATCTGTGATAGAAGGTGTACCCAACTGTCTCTTTTGGGTATCCTATGAAGACACATTCGATTTGGGTTCGAGCTTATCCGTTGAAGTTTCATCACATAAGCATCGCAACCCCAAACTTTAAGAAATGACAACTTTGGTTTCTTGCCAAACCACAGCTCATGAGGCGCCGTCTCAACGGATTTTGATGGTGCCCTATTTAACGTGAATGCGGCCGCCTCAAAAGCATAACCCCAAAATGATAGCGGTAAATCAAGAAGAGACATCATAGATCGCACCATATCTAGTAAAATACGACATAACATTCGGACACACCATTTCGCTGTGGTGTTCCGGTGGCGGAGTTGCTAAACTATTCCGCATTGTTTCAAATGTAAGCCAAACTCGTAACTCAAATATTCTCCTCCACGATCAGATCATAGAAGTTTTATTTTCTTGTTACGATGATTTTCCACTTCACTCTGAAATTCTTTGAACTTTTCAAATGTTTCAGACTTGTGTTTCATTAAGTAGATATACCCATATCTGCTCAAATCATCTGTGAAGGTAAGAAAATAATGATACCCGCCACGAGCCTCAATATTCATTGGACCACAAACATCAGTATGTATGATTTCCAACAAATCAGTTGCTCGCTCCATAGTTCCGGAGAACGGCATTTTAGTCATCTTGCCCATGAGGCACGGTTCGCAAGTACCAAGTGATTCATAATCAAGTGATTCCAAAAGTCCATCAGTATGGAGTTTCTTCATGCGCTTTATACCGATATGACCTAAACGGCAGTGCCACAAATAAGTTGCACTATCATTATCAACTCTGCATCTTTTGGTTTCAACACTATGAATATGTTTATCACTACTATCGAGATTCAATAAAAATAGACCACCCTTCAAGGGTGCATGACCATAAAAAATATTACTAATATAAATAGAACAACCATTATTCTCTGATTTAAATGAATAACCGTCTCGCATCAAACAAGATCCAGATATAATGTTCATGCTCAACGCTGGCACCAAATAACAATTATTTAGGTCTAAAACTAATCCCGATGGTAGATGTAGAGGTAGCGTCTCGACCGCGATCACATCGACTTTGGAACCATTTCCCACGCCAAGATCGTCACCTCGCCCTTAGCCAATCTTCGCTAATCCGTAGTCCCTGCTTTTGAGTTGCAAATATTAGCAAAAGAACCAGATCAAATACCTGTGTACTATCATGAGCATTAGTAAGGTACACATCAATAACATGTATATCACATATACCTTTGTTCACTTTGCCATCCTTCTTATCCGCCAAATACTTGGGGCAGTTCCGCTTCCGGTGTCCAAATTTGCGGCAAGAGAAGCACTAAGTCTCGTGCTTAGGTCCGACTTGGGTTTCTTCTCTTGAGCAGCAACTTGTTTGCTGTTCTTCTTGAAGTTCCCCTTCTTCTTCCCTTTGCCCTTTTTCTTGAAACTGGTGGTCTTGTTGACCATCAACACTTGATGCTCTTTCTTGATTTCTACCACCGCGGCTTTTAGCATTGCGAAGAGCTCGGGAATAGTCTTGTCCATCCCTTGCATATTATAGTTCATCACGAAGCTCTTGTAGCTTGGTGGCAGTGATTGAAGAATTCTATCAATGACACTATCATCAGGAAGATTAACTCTTAGTTGAATCAAGTGATTATTATACCCAAACATTTTGAGTATGTGTTCACTGACAGAACTATTCTCCTCCATCTTGCAACTATAGAACTTATTGGAGACTTCATATCTCTCAATCCGGGAATTTGCTTGAAATTTTAACTTCAACTCTTGGAACATCTCATATGCTCCATGACGTTCAAAACGTCGTTAAGACCCGGTTCTAAGCCATAAAGCATGGCACATCGAACTATCGAGTAGTCATCGCTTTGCTCGCCAGATGTTCTTAACGCCGCCGGCCAGCATCAAGAAGAAGTTCGCACCCAGCGGTGCTTCCAGATTTAATTCTTCCGTGCAAAGAATGAGGATAATCCTTAGGTTACGGACCCAGTCCATGTAATTGCTACCATCATCTTTCAACTTTGCTTTCTCAAGGAACGCATTAAAATTCAACGGAACAATAGCTCGAGCCATCTATCTACAACAAACATAAACAAGCAAAATGCTATCAGGTACTAAGTTCATGATAAATTTAAGTTCAATTAATCATATTACTTAAGAACTCCCACTTAGACAGACATCTCTCTAGTCATCTAAGTGATCACGTGATCCAAATAACCTAAACCATGTCCGATCATCACGTGAGATGGAGTAGTTTCAATGGTGAACATCACTATGTTGATCATATCTACTATATGATTCACGTTCGACCTTCCGGTCTCCGTGTTCCGAGGCCATATCTGTTATATGCTAGGCTCGTCAAGTTTAACCTGAGTATTCCGCATGTGCAACTATTTTGCACCCGTTGTATTTGAACGTAGAGCCTATCACACCCGATCATCACGTGGTGTCTCAGCACGAATTACTTTCGCAATGGTGCATACTCAGGGAGAACACTTCTTGATAATTTTTAGTGAGAGATCATCTTAAAATGCTACCGTCAATCAAAGCAAGATAAGATGCATAAAGGGTAAACATCACATGCAATCAATATAAGTGATATGATATGGCCATGATCATCTTGTGCTTGTGATCTCCATCTTCAAAGCACCATCGTGATCACCGTCGTCACCGTCGCGACACCTTGATCTCCATCATAGCATCGTTGTCGTTACGCCATCTATTGCTTCTACGACTATCGCTACCGCTTAGTGATAAAGTAAAGCAATTACAGAGCGTTTGCATTTCATACAATAAAGCGACAACCATATGGCTCTCGCCAGCTTGCGGTAACTTTGGTTACAAAACATGATCATCTCATACAATAAAATATAGCATCATGTCTTGACCATATTACATCACAACATGCCCTGCAAAAACAAGTTAGACGCCCTCTACTTTGTTGTTGCAAATTTTACGTGGCTGCTACGGGCTGAGCAAGAACCGTTTTACCTACGCATCAAAACCATAATGATAGTTCGTCAAGTTAGTGCTATTTTAACCTTCGCAAGGACCGGCGAGCCACACTCGGTTCAACTAAAGTTGGAGAAACATACACCGCTTAGTCACCGTGTGCAAAGCACGGCGGTAAACCAGTCTCGCGTAAGCGTCTGGCTGTAATGTTGGTCCGGCCGCTTCATCCAATAATACCGCTGAACCAAAGTATGACATGCGGTAAGCAAGATGACTTGTATCGCCCACAACTCACTTGTGTTCTACTCGTGCATATAACATCAACGCATAAAACCTAGGCTCGGATGCCACTGTTGGGGAACGTAGTAATTTCAAAAAAATTCCTACGCACACGCAAGATCATGGTGATGCATAGCAACGAGAGGGGAGAGTGTTGTCCACGTAGCCTCGTAGACCGTAAGCGGAAGTGTTATGACAACACAGTCGATGTAGTCATACGTCTTCACGATCCGACCGATCCAAGCACCGAACGTATGGCACCTCCGAGTTCCGCACATGTTCAGCTCGATGACGATTCCCGGACTCCGATCCAGCAGGGTTTCGGGGATGAGTTTCGTCAGCACAACGGCATGGTGACGATGATGATGTTCTACCGACGCAGGGCTTCGCCTAAGCACCACAACGGTATGACCGAGGTGGAATATGGTGGAGGGGGGCACCGCACACGGCTAAGGAACGATCACGAAGATCAACTTGTGTGTTTAGAGGTGCCCCCTGCCTCCGTATATAAAGGAGCCAAGGGGGAGGGGGCGGCCGGCCAAGGAGGGTGCGCCAAGGGGGAGTCCTACTCCCACCGGGAGTAGGACTTCCTTCTTTCCTAGTTGGAGAAGGAGAAGGGGGAGGAGGAGGAAGAGGGGAAGGAAAGGGGGGGCGCCGCCCCCCTCTCCTTGTCCTGTTCGGACTAGGGAGGGGAGGGGGCGCAGCCCACCTCTTGCCTCCTCTCCTCTTCTCCCTTAGGGCCCATGAAGGCCCAATAACCCCCGGGAGGGATCCGGTAACCCCCCGATGCTTCGGTAAAATCCCGATTTCACCCGGAACCATTCCGATATCCAAATATAGGCTTCCAATATATCAATCTTTATGTCTCGACCATTTCGAGACTCCTCGTCATGTCCGTGATCACATCCGGACTCAACAACCTTCGTACATCAAAACTTATAAACTCATAATAAAACTATCATCGTAACGTTAAGCATGCGGACCCTACGGGTTCGAGAACTATGTAGACATGACCTAGAACTATTCTCGGTCAATAACCAATAGCGGAACCTGGATGCTCATATTAGCTCCTACATATTCTACGAAGATCTTTATCGGTCAAACCGCATAACAACATACTTTGTTCCCTTTGTCATCGGTATGTTACTTGCCCAAGATTTGATCGTCGGTATCCAATACCTAGTTCAATCTCGTTACCGGCAAGTCTCTTTACTCGTTACGTAATGCATCATTCCGTAACTAACTCATTAGTTACATTGCTTGCAAGGCTTATAGTGATGTGGATTACCGAGAGGGCCCAGAGATACCTCCCCGACAATCGGAGTGACAAAACCTAATCTTGAAATACGCCAACCCAACATGTACCTTCGGAGACACCTGTAGAGCTCCTTTATAATCACCCAGTTATGTTGTGATGTTTGGTAGCACACAAAGTGTTCCTCCGGTAAACGGGAGTTGCATAATCTCATAGTTACAGGAACATGTATAAGTCATGAAGAAAGCAATAGCAACATACTAAACAATCAAGTGCTAGGCTAACGAAATGGGTCATGTCAATCACATCATTCTCCTAATGATGTGATCATGTTAATCAAATGACAACACATGTCTATGGTTAGGAAACATAACCATCTTTGATTAATGAGCTAGTCAAGTAGAGGCTTACTAGTGACGTTATGTTTGTCTATGTATTCACACATGTATCATGTTTCCGGTTAATACAATTCTAGCATGAATAATAAACATTTATCATGATATGAGGAAATAAATAATAACTTTATTATTGCCTCTAGGGCATATTTCCTTTCACACCAAATAGGGCATGTGTGACATGATGGAAGTTTCTTGGATTTTTATGAAAATATTTCATGTAGAAATATTTCAAATCCTTGAAATGGGCAGAAATGGTTTTGGGAGGTCTTGTCCAATATTTTGAACATGACCATGTGCTGAAACTCTTATATATGGAAAATATATGTCCACCGAGTTTCCCTGATTTTTGTCAAATATTTTTGAAACAATAAAATAATTTTCTCCTATTAAAGACCATTTCTGGCCTTAAGATAAAGCTTTTAAATAAAATAGCAAAATAAATTTTAAAATTATATTTTTGTGTTTTAAGGGAGTCCTATATCTAATAGGTTTCAAATGTACTCTTTGAAATATTTTTCATACCCCAAATCAAGTACTTGTAGTGCAAACCTTAATTTAGGGGGTTTTGGAAAACTAAATTTAGAAAATACTTTTTGGCCAAATTATTTTTGTAAGAAAATTCTATACTGTACTATACACATGGCATGATCATTGGGCAGAAGTTTTGGATCAAGGAGAAGGAGTATAAGAGTTGGAGGATTTATTGGATTTTTAGAACACTTGCAAACAACAGACAAAATCCAATCAAGGCAAAGTCCAAAACACTCAAAAGTTTTTTGTAAAACCACATTTTGTCATGATTTACTAGCTTAAGTGTTGTGGCATGAAAATCAGGGTGTGACAGACCTACCCCCTTACAAGAATCTCGTCCCTGAGATTCCCAAACTAGGCGCGAAAAGGAGTATGGAAACTTGGATTTGGGGTAGTCTTCACGTCCTCATACTGCTTCTGCTTCTGAGTGGTGCTCCATTGAACCTTGAAGTACTCGATGGTGTGGCTTCGTGTATGACATTCTGCTTGATCCAGGTTGCTAAGGGGTTTCTCGCATATGCCATGTTGGGCTGGAGGTCGGTGGCTTGACGATCGATGTTGTTGCAGAGGTCGGGCTAGTTAGGAAGTTGGAAACACTTTTGGAGTTGTGACGCATGGAAGATGTTGTGCATCGTGGGTAACACAGGTGGTAACTCTAGTTGGTAACCGTCTATTTCTTGTCTTGCAGTGATCTCGAAGGGGAACGGTAAATTTTGGTGTGAGCTTCCTTTTGACATGGAAATGCTTGGTTCCTTCGAGAGGAGTGGTTTGCAGATACGCACGGTCTTCGACGAGGAAGTTCACTTCTTGGTGATGGTGGTTGGTATAGTTCTTTCTCCTTGACATGGCGGTCTTTAGATGTTCCCTAATCAGCTGAACGGTTCTCCTTCTGTCTTCGGTAGACGAGTAGGTCACCAATCCAAGTTCTCCCTAAAGTCTCCGTTCATGGGGTACATAAGGTAGGCTGAGGCATTGGTGGTGGTCATGGTTGAGTATTGGCCGGGGTCTTATTGATCTAGAGCCAAAGCCCAAGGTCAATGAGGGAGTCCTAGACTAGGGGGTGTCCGGATAGCCAAACTATCATCTTTGGCCGGACACCCAGACTATGAAGATACAAGATTGAAGACTCCGTCCCGTGTCCGGATGGGACTTTCCTTTGCGTGGAAGGCAAGCTTGGCGATACGGATATGTAGATCTCCTACCATTGTAACCAACTCTGTGTAACCCTAGCCTTCTCCGGTGTCTATATAAACCGGAGGGTTTTAGTCCATAGGATGAACAACAATCATACCATAGGCTAGCTTCTAGGGTTTAGCCTCTTTGATCTCGTAGTAGATCTACTCTTGTACTACCCATATCATCAATATTAATCAAGCAGGAGTAGGGTTTTAACTCCACCGAGAGGGCCTGAACCTGGGTAAAAATATCGTGTCCCTTGTCTCCTGTTACCATCCGCCTAGACGCACATTTCGGGACCCCCTACCCGAGATCCGCCGGTTTTGACACCGACATCGGTGCTTTCATTGAGAGTTCCTCTATGTCGTCACCTATAGGCCCGATGGCTCCTTCGATCATCAACAACGACGCAGTCCAGGGTGAGACTTTTCTCCCCGGACAGATCTTCATATTCAGTGGCTTTGCACTGCGTGCCAATTCACTTGGCCATTTGGAGCAGATCGGAAGCTACGCCCCTGGCCATCAGGTCAGATTTGGAAGTTTGAACTATACGGCTGACGTCCGCGGAGACTTGATCTTCGACGGGTTCGAGCCATAGCCAAGCGCGCTGCACTGTCACGGTGGTCATGATCTAGCTCTGCTGCGGACAAGGCCTCGAGGTCGCTGATAGTGTCCGCTCCGACCCTTAGCTCGGAGCCGACTGTGCCGATCGAGGACGGGTGGCTGGACATCGCCTCGGGGGCTGCTACCTCTATGGTGATGGAGCCGAATACCAACCCTGTCCTTCGCAAATCCCATCACTTCGAGATGCTGGACTCCTCTCCGGACTCCGAACCTCCCGCGCCCCTGCCAATCAAATCCGATTGGGCGCCGGTTATGGAATTCACTGCCGCGGACATCTTTCAGCACTCGCCCTTTGGTGACATCCTGAATTCACTAAAGTCTCTCTCTTTATCAGGAGAGCCCTGGTCGGACTATGGTCAGGAAGGTTGGGATGCGGACGATGAAGAAATTCAACGCCCACCCACCACCCACTTTGTAGCCACTGTCGATGATCTAACCGACATGCTCGACTTTGACTCCGAAGACATCGACGGTATGGACGACGATGGCAGAGACGACCAAGAACCAGCGCCTACAGGGCACTGGAAGGCCACCTCAACTCACGATGTATATATGGTGGATACTCCTAAAGGAAGCGATAACGAGGAACAACGGGACGCTGCGAAGGATAATTCCCTTGAAAAGCAGTCAAAATGGCGACGTAAGCGCCGCTCAAAGTCCCGCCTCGACAAAGACAGCACCCATACAGACCCAGCCATAGAGCAGGGCAAACCAAAGGATCACTTAACATGCCCTCGAGCAACCATCCGAACAGATAACTTGGATAGACAATCCGTCCCCGGCGAAGATAACAGTCCGGACGATCTCACGCCGGACACATCGTTGGAGCAGAGGAACCTCCACAAAAGGCTTGTTGCCACTGCACTTAGTCTGAAGAAGCAGAAGCGGAAGCTCAAAACAGCAGAAGACACACTCAGAATGAGATGGAGCAAAGTACTCAACACCGCAGACCAATATGGCAATAGTCGCCAAACAAAGAGCTACCCGAAGCGCAAACTACTGCCCGAATTCGACGAGGAGGCCATAGAGCCCCCACAATCAAAGAACAAAGAGGCCGCCCGGTCGGATAGACGACCACATGTCAAGCATAGAGCGGCAAGCGGCGCCGAACACAAGCCGACACCCGATCCGCATAAGGATCCGCACCAAAAGGATGGCCCAATCAGGTCTATCTATGGGCCAAGAAAGCAAGCTCTAGAAAGCAATGCAACACGCCGAGTATTCAACATCACGGCACACCCAAATATGGGCGCCAGACACCCCTATGTTTCGCCGATGAGGTGCCGGATCATGAATTTCCAGTGGGATTCAAGCCCGTAAACATAGAGGCATACGACGGAACAACAGACCCTGGAGTCTGGATTGAGGATTACATCCTGCACATACACATGGCTAGAGGAGACGACCTCCACGCCATAAAATACTTACCCCTCAAGCTCAAAGGGCTAGCCCGACATTGGATTAAAAGCCTCCCCGAAAACACCATTGGAAGTTGGGAAGAGCTCGAGGATGCGTTTCGGGCATATTTTCAGGGGACTTATGTCCGCCCTCGGATGCGATTTATTTAAGTCACATAACTCAATAGCCCGAGAGTCACCAAAATTCGAACAGGTTCCTCACCAAAAAGAACCAAATAGTCGACTGTCCGGACGCCGAAGCCTTAGCAGCCTTCAAACACAATGTCCGAGACGAATGGCTCGCCAGACACCTTGGCCAAGAAAAGCCGAGAACAATGGCCGCACTAACAAGCCTCATGACCCGCTTTTGCGCGGGAGATGATAGCTGGTTGGCAAGATGCAGCACCAGCGACCCAAGTACATCCGAGGTCAGGGATGGAAATGGGAAACCACGACGCAACAAGGACCAGCGCCGGACCAAGGGAAACAGTCCAAAGAGCACGGCAGTCAACGCCGGATTCAAAAGCTCTCGGCAGAACAACAAAAAACTGCCTCTTAAGGACAACAGTGACGAGCTATCCAACCTAAACAAAATCTTGGACAAGATATGCCAAATCCACAAGACTTCGGAAGCTCGCAAACCATACCCACAGAGATTGTTGGGTCTTCAAACAGTCCGGCCGACTTAACGCCGAACACAAGGGGCTCGACACACCAAGTGAGGACAATGACGAACCCCACAAGCAGAGCATCGGAAAACAAAAGAATTTCCCACAAGAGGTCAAAACAGTAAACTCACTTCAAGTGATAACATGGAAAAATAGAGCGGCGCCCATTGAAATACGTGCCGCACGGTCCACCCCAGTGGAGTCCCGACACTGGATGTCAAAACCAATCACTTTCGACCATCAGGATTACTCTGGAAGTATCCGGAACGCGGGATGGACTGCTTTGATATTAGATCCTATAATCGACGGACTACAATTTACACAAGTCCTAATGGATAGCGGCAGTGATCTAAACCTGCTATATCAGGACACAATCAGCAGAATGGGGATAGACCCAACCAAAATTCGCCATAGCAACACTTCCTTTAAAGGAGTGATGTCAGGCCCATATGCCCATTGTACGGGCTCTCTACCACTAGAAGTTGTGTTCGGCTCATCCGACAACTTCCGTCGTGAAAAGTTAGTCTTCCACATCGCCCCATTTAAAAGTAGCTATCAAGCACTATTGGGACGCGAAGCTTTCGCCCGCTTTAACGCAATACCGCATTACGCATCTCTTACACTTAAAATGCCCGGTCCACGCGGCATCATCTCATTAAAGGGAAACTTCGAGTGTTCCTCGAATACGGAAGAATGTGAGACTGCCTTGACAGCCACACACTAATCCGGCTTTGCTGATCAAAGCACCTAAACAGGTCATTCAGACCCCGGACACGGTTAGGCAAGTTCGGCATAAATAAACAAGGGGCTTACTAGCCGCGTACTCCCTTACAAGGGGCTCCACGCATGTACAATCAGAGACAATAGAGCTCAATTTTATTCATTTTTTGAATCATACTTTGTTTATTATAAAATACATTTTTCGCATGATCTTTTTTTTAACTAAGTTCTTCTCTTTTACAGATGAACACCGTGCTACACCCGTCCAGGATACGGCACAACGGAGACACAGCGCAGACGCAAGAGGTACCCGCTTAAGGATTCTTTTCAGATTAAGACCCTGCGTAAACCTTTTTACTGTCTCTTGTTGATACACATCCCCCTGTTTTTTGCTATAACCGAGGAGGAGGCTGGCGTTTTGGCATCGGCTGCGCCAGAAATTTTTGCGCGTACCTGGACACTAGGGGCTTAGGGCATTGTTCTGCCCGTTCTCATAAAGACCGAATACCTTAGGGAGTGTTCGGCGTCTCGAGTTAGGCCTTATATGCATCAGCTCCGAATCATGTCTTTGGTCAAATTTTGGGTTTGTCCGGCTCCTGTGTTTTGCTGCCTTACGTTCCGCTCTATCGGCTAACACGACACCAGGAGAACTACTACGATTGTGCCCCGGTTCGGCCAGGTGAGCACCTTAGTAGAGAAAGCCGAAAACTGACTGTCATGATATAGCGTGAGACTGGTCAACCACTCGATGACCCACCAGAATGTTTAGAATTCCTCCGCTTTAACGAAGGACCGTTTCCCGGTCAGGCACATACGCGCCCCGAATTCGGAGAGCGCGGTGCCCCTAGGGGCTATATAGTAGCCCCACCCTCGAACTCCTATGGCTAAGTGAAAGTGATAAAGCATTATAGTCCGGTTGCCTAGTTTGCTATGCTATCACCTCCTTCACAGGACCAAGACGTTAGATTAAGTGTGAAAATGCGCTTTTTGCAAACACCCCCGCACTATGTGCGTGGGAACTGAAGCCGAAGACTGCCATCTTTTAGGTTATATACACATATATATTAACGGCCGCACAGGAGGTATTTCAATACTTGAACGCACAAGTATAAAAAGCCCTTATATTATATTTGAAACATGGTTTCACAAAATCATACATGTCATTTGAACATAATATCCTTCGAGCACTGCGTCTCTATTAAACGAGCGCCCTGTAGGACTTCCTCAAAATAGTGCTTGGCGGTACTGCTTCGTCTCAATCTCGGGATGCAACGTCGGTGGCCTTCATCTCTGCCCAGTATGTTTTGACACGGGCAAGAGCCATCCACGCACCCTCTATGCATGCCGACCACTTCATTGCATCGATATGCGGCACCACATCAAGGAAATGCTGCACCAAGCCAAAATAACTCTTCGGCTCGGGCCTTTTCGTCCACAAATGAGTCACGACATCCTTCATGGCAAGTCCGGACAACCTATTCAGCTCAGCCCATTCGGCTAACCGATCGGTTAATGGAAGTGGACGCTCTGGACTATGGAACTGCGACCAAAAAAGCTCTTCCATCCCGTGATCCTTTTGGCCTCGGAAGTGTGCGACCGCGTCTGCGGCACTCGCCGCCAAATCCAGATCAGCATCCTCCGCACCCCACAGCTGGCCCAATTGAGCATGCTTCGGATCCGTGAACTTCCTTCGCAGCATAAAGGGCTTTCCAGCCACGATATCCCCGGCTTGACATAGCTCCTCCTTTATAGCTCTCATCGCGGAGCGGGCATCCTTGGCTTTGGCGGTGGCCTTATTCCGGTCCCCTTGCTCCGCTCGACGTTCTTTTTCAAGAAACTCGCAGCGGTCGGTAGCATTCTTCAACTTCCCGGCCATCTCGGCCATTTCCTCCCTGCTTCGGCAGTGAGCAGCCCGTTCGGCTTTTAGCTCCTCGGCCGCCCTCAAGGCAGCCGCATCACTTTTTCTAGCTTGCTCCTTGACTCGGGCTAGCTTCGCCCGAAGGTTCTCCATAGCAGCGGCACCATCTACATTAAGCATACATGTTGTAAGGCACGGGTGTCAAGCTCCCTTACCAGGTGTCCGCGGAGAAGCCGCATACCTTGTGACTCGTCAAGTCACTTATTGACCAGCGTGATGTCCGCATCCGCCACGTCAAGTTGCTGCTTCAGTTCGGCAAATTCGTCAGTCCGGCTGGCCACCGGACGCTCCGCCACCTATATAGGAAAGGCGACATCTTACAACTGAGATTATAATCCTCGGCGCGCTGTCACCTTTGACAACGTATCGAGTCTCAGGGGCTACTATCTATACAGGGCGCATTCTATATGCAAAACTGTCAGAAGGTATGTCATTTTCGCGTACCTCAAACCCCGTCAGTAAACTTTTGACGGCTTCATGCAATCTGCTCTCAGCGGATGAAATCCTTTCAATCACCATGCCCATTAACGCACGGTGATCTTCTGAGATAGACACTCGCCCGAGCAGATCCTTCAGCTCCTCCAACCATACACCAGTTGGTGCCGGACCTCTCGGTCCCACCGGACTCGGGGAAACCCTCCGCGACGACACCTCAGGGACGTCCGCCCCGCATGACGGTGTGGTAGATGGAGGCGTTTCGCTCTCCATCATCTCCGGACGAAGATCCTCGAAAGATGAGCTCTGCTGAGAAGGGCTGAGATCCGAACTACAAGGTAAAACTTTGGTTATCTTCAGAAATAAAAACAGGGATGTCCCTTATTACAAAACTCCCCTTTCTACTTACGGCTCGCTGGAGGGCTGATTCCCTTGGGGAAATAGTGCGGTCGGGGCTTCTCCTGGCGCATGGCCCTCTGGTGAAGATTTCTTCCCCCGCTTTGAGGCCTTGGCCTCCGGATCTTCAGAAGCGGTCCTCTTCTCCCCCTGGAGGGAGGGATTCTCGATCCCCCCATTCTTGAAAGCCTCCTTCGCGGAGGCAATAGCCTCCCTGTTCCCCCTTTGCCCTCTTCCAAAGGCGCAGCCTCCAGCATCTTGGTTAACACAGGATCCGGCGTGGTCTCAGGGAGGGGGGCGGACACCTTATTAATTTTGCTTTCGCTATCCACTCCTGTTCAAAGGACAGCTCTTTAAAGGGCTAGTTTACGATAAATGTACGGATAGCGTGTCCGGGCACAGGACTACTTACTTGAGTATGCGTCCTCGGTCAAGTTCGGACACTTCTCTTGTGATCCAAAGAACAGTTTATACATCTCCACGGGTGTCTTACCCATAAAATGTTGGAGAGCTCGTGGTCCCTCCGGATTGAATTCCCACAGGCGGAGGGGGCGATGTTTGTAGGGCAGAAGGCACCAAATCAGCATGACCTGCGCCACTACAACCAGATTGATCTGTCTCTCTTGGAGGTCTCGAATACGACCCTGCAGCAGAGGTACCTCCTTGGACGGCCCCCAGTCAAGCCCTTTGTTGACCCATGACGCCAGCCGTTGTGGAGGACCCGAGCGGAAGGTAGGTGGCGCCACCCATTTGGTGCCCCTGTGAGCGGTGATGTAAAACCACTCCTGTTGCCACAAACCAAGCTCCTCTTGAAAAGAGCCCTTGGGCCATGGAGCGTCAGCACTCTTGCTTATAACAGCCCCTCCAAGACTCTCTGCTGCCCTTGATCATCTTGGTTCCACTTTGAAGGTCTTGAGCCACAATCCAAGTGAGGTGTAATGGAGGAAGGCTTCAGATCGACAATGAACGATGAGATGTGGAGGATGGACTCCGATCCAAGTCATGAAATTCCAGCCCATAATAAAACATGAGCCCCTCACGAAGGGGTCCGTCGGAAGCCTAAACCCGAAGGAAGTGAGACACGAACACCACGCCTCACCGCACTCGGGAGTAGGAATAACCTGCCCTTGGGCAGCAGCCTATGTGAAATTTCACCGTCGGACACTGGCGCCTCTCACTTTTAGCACGCCTTCTTCGTAATGGAAGAAGGCATCCACCGCCTTGCAGTCGGAGCGGACATTGTCAAAGGTCCAGGCGCTGAACTGGAGCTTTGGGGTTGGAACTCGAGGCGAGGGGCGGATTCGATTGAGATTGAAAGAAAGGAGCAGACCTTGGTCTCGTTATAAAGAGGTTGAATACCAAGAGCCCTCCCGTGGCCGCTTGGGACTCGCCGATAGAGGGCGTGCCAACGGGCACGGTTGGGTTACCCACGCCCGTATTGATGAGAATCCCGGAATAAGGGGACACGATCTCTGCTTTGACAAGACGTGCAAAGGAAACCGCCTCGCTAAACACGCTGAAGTGGAACAATAAAAACAATTCGAATAAAGGCTTGGCCGTGGTGTGATGTCACGCCGCGGAATACGTCAGCAGATTGAACTTGTGTAAATGTTATTCTCTCTACGGTGGTATGTGGAACTTATTTTGCAGAGCCGGACGCTATCCTGGTGTTTAAAATCTTCTATGAAGAATTCGGAGGAGGAACCCGCCTTGCAATGCCGAAGACAATATGTGTGTCGGACTCGTCGTCATTGAAGCCTGGTTCAGGGGCTACTGAGGGAGTCCTGGACTAGGGGTGTCCGGATAGCCGAACTATCATCTTTGGCCGGACTCCCAGACTGTGAAGATACAAGATTGAAAACTCCGTCCCGTGTCCGGATGGGACTTTCCTTGGCGTGGAAGGCAATCTTGGTGATACGGATATGTAGATCTCCTACCATTGTAACCGACTCTGTGTAACCCTAGCCCTCTCCGGTGTCTATATAAACCGGAGGGTTTTAGTCCATAGGACGAACAACAATCATACCATAGGCTAGCTTCTAGGGTTTAGCCTCTTTGATCTCGTGGTAGATCTACTCTTGTACTACCCATATCATCAATATTAATCAAGCAGGAGTAGGGTTTTACCTCCACCGAGAGGGCCTGAACCTGGGTAAAAACATCGTGTCCCTTGTTGTTACCATCCACCTAGACGCACAGTTCGGGACCCCCTACCCGGGATCCGCCGGTTTTGACACCGACAGTCAGGATCCTACCATGTTGTGGCTTGGTAGGGCGTAAGGGTTTCAAGGATTCTAGTGTGCGAGTGAATGTTTATCATCCCATCCTTGAGCACAGTTTCTGAGATGCCAATTGTTCTATATCCTCATGGCTTCCGCGAGGAGGTCTAACAGAATCATATATGTCAACTATCCCCAAACTCATATCTATGCAAATATAATCCATGGGCAGAACGTATAAGCTGCTAAGCTTGAATTAAACATCACCATCCAAGTGTTCGGCATATTCTTCCAAGGTCCATGATAGTGCATTTCTACCCTAAGGAAACACGTCGTATGCCACTCCAAGATCTTGTTTCCTTCATATGAATCAACTCCAACAGCCCATTAACTTCCATTGGTTACTACACAATCCACTAATCCTACAAATCCAATGTCTGTGGTGTTCCACATGATCTCCTAAAGTCCATATAATCCCCAAATACTTGAAAGGCTATCCTTACTGTAGTCAGTCCACCAATTCCCATGATCGTGCTCAAGTAAACTCCAAGATCAAGCTCATACAAATTCCTAAATAAACTTCGACATTTAACCCAATCTCCTAGTTTATCGTCCACCGAGAAACATGGTATCATGATCGAGATCATTAGTCTAAATACAATTTACTCCGAACCATGTAGACATACCCAGCATCTATACTCCACTAGGATCACCTATTTAAATCCAAACCCCATGTCCAATGAGAATTCCTACATGCTTCCCCAAAGTCATTATCGTAACGTCAACTATCTCTTATCAATATCCCCTGGCTAAGTCAAATCCTCATACCTCCAAGAATTCAGCTTGCGATCTTAATTGTACCACTAAATCCAATTTATCCAGGGTAAGGAAAATTATGCTACTCTATAATCATGATCCCACCAAGCTCATCTACCAACATGGAAGCCTCATAATCCACCAAAGAGTGGCGGATACTTCCTCAGGGTTACTAGTATAGCTCCAACAAGTCATTTGCCCCCTATTCCTTTATCCTCAAACTGGTCTTTCCTATGGCATCGTCAATTTTGTGCTATATTAGGATGACAATGTGCTTGCTCATTACATCCACTAGTTCCATAATGAACCTTGTGCTAAGCATGGTTACGGAGGCTTAACTGGTTATCTTGCAATTCTGTGGTTTGAGCACATGGTTAAGGATTAGAGTTGGGTATCTTGCGAAGTCTCGAAGGGTCTAGGGATGGGCTTCTAATCTTGAGGAGTAAACATATCTCTACGGGGTTGCACTTGGCCGAGGAGGCTGTAGCAAAAGTCTTCTGCGCTAGTTGGTTCAAAGTAGAATCCTTGGTGTACCTTGTCTTACCGGCCTTCAACTGAGAAGAGAGAGATTAGAGGGAAAAGTAGCATAGAGGAGGGGGTTGCCTAAAGGGGGTTCTATAGTGCAAGTGCAAACAACAAGTGCCAAAAGGGCCAAACACAAGCATTAAGATAAGGAAGGTGATATAGTCACGTACTTGTTGCCTAGGGCAGAAAGGGTGACTGATATCAAAACATGAACAAATAAAAACAAGCAACACACAATCATGGTTCTATTCGAACCATCATACGGACTCGACTGCGCATAGGGGGTACATGACTCATCCTACCCTAGGGGTTCTCGGATTCATTAGTCGTGATTTGCTCCATGCCTCGTGCAGTCTTCTGGGTTTTCCTCAAGTGTCGCTACGTCTCCCATAGTTGTTTGATGAAACGATCTAGGTTGAGCCTAAAGAGTCTTCAACAACTTCTCGCCTGTAGAAGTGATGGGGTGAAGGTGGCTCCTCGTAGCTGGCATTGACTTGGTCTCCTCTTGTCTTCTTAATCATGACGATCCCTTTTTCCTTCTAAGGCATCGAGTGTACCAGGTAGGCAATCCTTTATGTAATGACACTAACAAGGCATAGTAGAGGTCCAAGCTGCCGGACACACTGTTGCCAGTATCGTCACCGAGAGCGGGGGATGCTGAGAACTGTTTTTCCTGCTCACTATAGTGGGCGGACCAAATGGCTAGGTTCTCATCCACCGGTGGTTGCCGATGCAACAATGATAAGGACAGGGTTGCTCTACTAGCGATGTATATCATGATCTTGCATATCCTATGCCCTGGTCATCATAGGCCAAGGTTGCATAATCCTAGGGCAGTTTCAAAGGTCTCACGATCCTCTGGGTCTTCATGTCCTCATTCCTTGAGGGCGTACTTTCTGTTGGCATCGTCTTGCTGTGATGTTGCCAATCTTCTGTTCAGAAGAGGTGGGTGAGTGTCTGGCAAGGCATCTTCCTTCTAGATTATCCATGAGGATTACAAGGAATCCCATGGTCAGGGGCATAAGGATTCTAGCGACCATTTAAAATTTTGAAGGGGAAGAGGAAAGTATATCTTAGTTTTCGAAAAACTGAGAAAGGAAGAGAAGTATAGATAGTTTTCAAAAATTAGTAATAGTTTTACCCTAACTAACGACCATGCTAACTAAGGCTTCCTACAGTCAGGATGGCTCTGATACCAGCTCTGTGGGGACCCCGACTCGTAAGTCGAGATCACCGAATGCACGTGTATAGTGATCCCAGAGATCAATGCTCACTGAACACACAGAAGCTAAATAACAAGAGTCTTACATCCATACATACCGTCTTACACAAATTATGACCATTATGGTCAAGTCTTACATTGATAAAGCCTTAAGGGCTGAGCATCAAATGAAACACAAGCAGCGGAAATCTTCATCGATAAGTAGAACCCAGGCCATCTGCCTTAACCCTACAGGCATTCTGACTGGGAAGCGTCCTAGTTCGCGTGTTCGTCACCAAGGAACTCTTCCTCGAACTTTTGTTCTTCCATGCCTGGTCAATTAAATAACTAGTGGCAAGCCAATGAGTACTTTGAATGTACTCGCAAGCAACCCATGATTTGGTTCAAAGTAACAATGCAATTGTATGACAAGTAAGCAACCTAGCTTCACGCTAGTTGGGATGTCCTATCAACTTGTGAGATATGCATCAATGAACTTGGGTAACCTTGAGAACAAGTTACTGATATCAACATAGATAGAATTTGAATCAATGCCATGCCATTCAACATGTCAAGTCACCACCTTGACACAAATAGTTCCTTTCCACACACACATGCACCGAGATTGTAAAATTTCTGGACATAGTTTAAGTAGCACCTCCCAACTGTCCATGACCGTGGACACGACTATTCAAATAGTTTGACACTCTGCAGAGGTTGCACACTTTACCCACAAGATCCGGGAAGCTTTCGTGTCATCCACGATCCCGCAGTACCTCAAGTACTCGGGGGAAGCACCCGATCATTACCTTTCCCTAGACGACACTAACATAGGGTCCACTCGTTGATACACGACCCTCGTGTATAAGCAAAAGATCATGGGACTCTGCCCTTTCACATTATCGCGCATACACGAAGGGACCAACGGTGTATCCGGTGCCCTGTGAAAACAGTCATGGCCGCCTACCCAAGCACGACCCCGTCCCGAGAGTGACCTCAAGTCACCCCTGTCACTAGTAATGTGGGCACCATGCTAGTATCAGCCTAAGTAATCAATAATGCCTCGTCCCATAAAGAGGTAGAGTGGTTGCACATGTTTGGTTGGGACGGTAATCACACATAAATCTAATCCATCATTTTACACACACACACACCAAAAGATCTCTTCGGCACACCACTTCTTCCTCAAGTGGTGACCTTAGTTCAACATCCCCCAAGGGCACTAGGGGCACCTGATGGGGTTTTCGAAAGAATGTAACCACGAAGAGTTCATGGTACACATGCATCAACTAGTCTCTTAACAATGCAATCATGAACAAGGTAAAGTCATGAGTAGGGGTATGCATCATGTGGTGGTTCACAACAAGTTTACCACCGTCATATTTCATCATCATGCAATTGGAAAAAGGGTACCGATGAACAAGAGGGGTGTCATGGTCAAAGGGCTGCTTGCCTGGTTCATCAGAGTCTTCAAGTCTTCTGGTCCTTCTCCAGGTACTCCGTCTACTTCGTCTACTAACATCGCAAGTAATTACAATAAGCAACACAAAAGGCAGAAATTAAAAGTGCTCTAAAAATATGAAGTTGACTTTTCTAGGACTTCTCTGGTTATATGAAAAATAACCAGAGTGGTTTCATTGGGATTGGATCAATGAATATTTCTGAACATTTCAATATGATGGAATCAATGGATTTAATGGTTCTGCAAGTTGTCCATAGAATGCCTTTTTATAAAAATGAGTAAATGTACCCATTCAATCAGGCATGATTTTTGGAACATTTAGAAATTGGTTTCACTGAATTTGGACTCCAAATGAATATTCTATGGATTTTTGAAGCTGGCTTAGGAGCATAAATGACCTATTTGTTAGATCCAGGTGAAACTAGGCAGTACAAAAATGTTCACTATGGCTCAATAAATAGATATTGATTTATGGAATCACTGAAAATTTGAATAATCAGATTTGGACTTGAAATGAGGTCTCTGGAAAAGTTTGAATCTTGCTGAAAAAAAGAAAAAGTAAATGGAAATACCTAATGGGACAAATTCCAGTGGCGGCAGCGCGCATTGGGCGGGATTTAACGGCGAGGCGCAACTGGGCCGGCCCAGCGGCTTGGCCACGCGGGCGACAGGGCGACGTCGAAGGCGGGAGAGGGCGAACCCGCCTCCACTTGCCAGCGTGGCCCGGTTGCCAGGTCGCTTACAAGCGGCCCTCGCCCATCGGGTTCATCCCCATCCTCCCGCTCGAACAGGGCAGAGGCAGGGGCGGTGTCGACGGCGGCTTGCCAGCGCTGCAGGGCATCTCCGGCGATGCTCCTCCCATCGGTGTGCTTAGGGGACCCGGCCGCATCCGACCATGGGTGGCACGATCGCCCAGGGCCACCGGGTTGAGTAGGGCATCGGCCACGGCGGGAGAGGCCGACGGCGATGGCGGCATTGGTGCTACGGGGCACCGGAGCAGAGGGAGAAGTGGTGAGGGGTTCCGTTGTGGTCAGGGGGTTCGCCTAGTGGACAAAGGAGGGGAGGAGGAGGAGTGTTGGGTGCGAACTTAGGAGGTGGCCGACGGCAAGGCTCCGGCCATGGTGGCGGATGGAGAGCGCGAGGAGGGGAGTGGGTTGGTCCAAGGGGTGCACGGGAGGGAGAGAGAGCCAAAGGAGTAGAGAGGGGGCTCGGGGTGGCCTTAAGTAGCCGACCCGTGGCTCATCATGGACGCGACACACGGGTGGCCTTGGCAATGGCTTGGCGACAAGGGGAGAGAGCGAGGGGTTGTCTGCGGTGCTCGCGGGGGTAGAGTAGGGTGCCAGGAAGAGAGAGAGAGAGGGAGCGGAGCGAGCGCCTGGTGGAGCCACGGGCTCGCGCGAGCATTGGCCGAGCCGGGCGGCTCTGGGCACGCGCCGCGGGAGGTGAGAGAGAGGGAAAGAGGAGGGTGCCTGCACGGCTGTCGCGTTGCGGACGTCGACGACCTCGACTGGCGCGAGGGGGAGGCTCGAGGTGGTCGGGGGACGACGCGTTAACGGTCGGGAGCACGCTGACGTGCTCCAGAGCGCGTCTTTGGCCGGCATGGCATGCCTTTTCTGCGGAATGGGCGCGGCCACTTGTGTCTGGAAGCTGCAGGGGGGAGTAAACAATGTGGCAATGGCATTGGATGCCCTGGGGACCCACTGGAGGGGAGAGGGGGTTGAGAGAGAGTGGGAATGGTGTTGTCCAGATAGGAAAAAGATCTTTTCACCCCCATCATCATGGCTCCTCGGGCAAGGAAAGATGCAGGGGTTAGAGGAGGACCAAATGAGGTTGTGGGAGAAAGTTTAGCTCATGGAGATTAGTGGAAATGGCCAAAACATGCATTTTAAATTTCTGCCAGAAGGTGTTAGATGTAGGCTTGGGCAAGCAAATGGACTTCCCTTGTCATGAGGCTTGACAGGGTCAAATGGCATGAGAAAATAAGAGGTTCCACCAAGATTGAGTCCATTTGGGCAAAGTTGCCAATGCAACTTTTGTAAACCCTAGAAATCAACAGGAATGGACTTTCGAAGATTTAGTCATGCAAATCTGTTCTCCTTGATGCACCACTTGGTGTAGCGTCATCATTTGAGGTTCTGAACCTGTCCACAAAAGTTGAGATCAAAAGGAGAAAGTTGCCAATGTAGAGTTGTTCAAATTTGGTTCTGGACAGGAAGGGTTATGGGGCACTTTGATCAAGATAACATTTTCTCCAACTTGTGCCATTTGGTCTAGATGAATTATTAGACCATTTGAGCATGTTCACAAGGTTTGAGAACATTTGGACATGTTTGGCAATGTAAAGTTGCTCAAAGTTCAAAATGAACATAAATGGTTTTGACGGGATTTCATGGGGTTATACTATTCTCCATGACATGAGACTTAGCAAGATCACCAAATAGGGCATGTGTGACATGATGGAATTTTCTTGGATTTTTATGAAAATATTTTCTGTAGAAATATTTCAAATCCTTGAAATGGGCAGAAATGGTTTTGGAGGTCTTGTCCAGTATTTTGAACATGAACATGTGCTGAAACTCTTATATATGGAAAATATATGTCCACTGAGTTTCCTTGGTTTTTGTCAAATATTTTTGAAACAATAAAATAATTTCTCCTATTAAAGACCATTTCTGGCCTTAATAAAAAGCTTTTAAATAAAATAGGAAAATAACTTTTAAAATTATATTTCTGTGTTTTAAGGGAGTCCTATATCTAATAGGTTTCAAATGTACTCTTTGAAATATTTTTCATACCCCAAATCAAGTACTTGTAGTGCAAACCTTAATTTAGGGGGTTTTGGAAAACTAAATTTAGAAAATACTTTTTGGCCAAATTATTTTTGTAAGAAAATTCTATACTGTACTATACACATGACATGATCATTGGGCAGAAGTTTTGGATCAAGGATAAGGAGTATAAGAGTTGGAGGATTTATTTGATATTTAGAGCACTTGCAAACAACAGACAAAATCCAATCAAGGCAAAGTCCAAAACACTCAAAAGTTTTTTGTAAAACCATATTTTGTCATGATTTACTACCTTAAGTGTTATGGCATGAAAATCAAGGTGTGACACTTCGCCCAATTTTTTTATATTCCAAAACAATTCTCCGTAAAGTTTCAGGACATTTGAAGTTGCGCATAATAGGTATATCATATTTGCTCCCTTCCGGTCTAGAATTCCAACTGCCGGCATTCTCCCTCTTCATGTAAATCTTGTAAAATAATAGAGAAAAGGCATAAGTATTGTACCATAATATGAAATAACAACCCATAATGCAATAAATATCAACATAAAAGCATGATGCAAAATGGACGTATCAACTCCCCCAAGCTTAGACATCGCTTGTCCTCAAGCGAAAGCTGAAATCAATAATCATGACCACATGTTTAGAGATAAAGGTGTCGATAAAATAAAGTACGGACATGAGGGCATCATGGTCATCTTTAGAACAACAACATATTATCATATAACTTCTTATGCTAAAGTGATAATTCGTTCATAAGGTAAAGTATGAATCAAAAACTTTATTGAAAAGTAACAAACTATGATCTCAGTCATTGAAGCAATTACAATTTATCATAACATCGGAAAGAGTCAATGTAAGAGCTTTTATGTAGCAAGTGCACACACTCAACCATCATTTAATCTCTCATAATTTAACACTCATGTGATACTTATGAGATCAAAGCTTCAATCAAACACATAGGAAGATAGGGGCGTATAGTTGCGCCTCCCCACCATTTACCTAAAGGGTAACGTCAACAATAATAATTTATGATCACCTACATCCAAGTGGGTATATATATCTAGATCATCCCCAACATATTGTGTTTTCCAAAAAGAGAAAATATAAAAGGAAGGGTGAAGATCACCTTGACTCTTATGTAAAGATAGAAAGTAAAAAAGATCACAGAGGGAAGCAGAGATTGTCATGCACTTTTATGGTTGGATGCACAAAATCTTAATGCAAAAGAATATCACTTTATATTTTCGCTTGTTATAAAGAACTTTATTATGCAGTATGTTGCTTTTATTTCTTCCATATCACAAGTTCGTATAAAGTTTATTTCCCTCACACTAAAAGATCACACATATTTAGAGAGCAATCTTTATTGCTTGCACCGATGACAACTTACTTGAAGGACCTTACTCAATCCATAGGTAGATACAGTGGACTCTCATGGCGATATTGGGTTAATGGGTTTTGGATGCACAAGTAGTATCTCTACTTGGTGCAAAAGATTTGGCTAGCATTGGATGATAAGCAAGCTCAACATGTTGGAGGATCCATGACAATATAACTTCTATTCGGATATAAGAAAACATAACCCATTATGTTGTCTTCCTTGTCCAACATCAACTTTTTAGCATATAATATTTTAATGAGTGCTCACGATCACAAAAGATGTCCAAGATAGTGTATTTATATGTGATACCTCTCTTTTTTTATTACTTCCTATTAATTGCAACAATGACCAAAACCATGTTTGTCAGCTCTCAAAAAATATATTCATCATACTCCTTATATGTGAAGTCATCACTTCCATAAGATTATATATAATCTTTTTATTTCCTTTTATTCTTTTCGAAGATCAAAGCAAGGAAGCAAAGCCCTCAACTCAAAGCTACTCTTTATTATATAACTCTCGGGCTCGATTACATAGATGGAACACAAAGCAAAACTCAAAGACTAAATCATACTGAAACTTTTATTCTACTAGATCAAGATATTACCAAAAGGATCGAACTAACAAGATAAACGATAAAGGTAAAGATGTGATGGTGATACGATACCGGGGCACCTCCCCCAAGCTTGGCACAAGCCAAGGGGAGTGCCCATACCCGTGTACTCAAGTCTCCTTCTTCGGAGGTGGTGGTGATGAGGTTGTCTTTTTCTCCAGCTTGCGTATGAGGCTAAACTTTTCCTCCCTGAGATCCTCATTCTCCAGCTCAAGCTTTGGTACCTTTTTGCATAATGCATCCTTGCTTTCATGCGCGAAACGAGATGGGATAAATTGAACCTTAGGTTTGTTTCTTTTGTTAGGAAGGCTTGACTTCTTGAATTCCACGTGCATGTCTCCGGGTTGAGGTAGTGGATCTTCATCTTCCTCAGAGCTGTCATCTCTTGTTTTCTCCATGTCGAAGACTTCCTCATCATCCGTAGTCCAACCGTAATGATCCACCTCCCCATAGACCTTTGGGTTTGCGATATAATCAGCGACATAGCTCTCTCCCTCCGAATCTTGAGATGAGATATTTTCAGATCTGCCGGGAAAACAACATGAAACAAGAACAGAAGAGATTGTTGTGATACGGTGGCCAAAACCTTCGGGAGATTATATAATGAATTTTTACCATGCAAAACAAGTACTATGGGAGAAAATAGAGTCCGGGGGGCACATGAGGTGGACACAAGCCTGGGAGGTGCGCCCAGGGCTATTCAGACTACTTCTCATTTTCCTAATTTTTTAAATATTCTAAACAGAGTAAAATTGCTGTTGGTATTTTTTTGGAGTCGGTTTACTTACTGTATCACATACCTATTCCTTTTTAGGGTTCTAGAGCGTTCTGGTAGGTTTCCCTTATGTACTCCTCCTGTATTATTAATTAATAATGTTGGTCTCAACATTTATGGGCATACCTGAGATATAATGTTTGATTCTTTGCCCATTCACCACCTTCAAGTTGGTGCCTTCGGCGTTGTTGATTTGATGGAACCGGAACGGTAGACTTCCTCGATAATGTAAGGAACTTCCCACTTAGAGAGAAGTTTTCCTGCAAAAAAACTTAAACAAGAATTTAGCAAGACATGGTCACCTACATTAAATTCCCAATTTTGTATTCTTTTATCATGCCATCTTTTAACCTTTTCTTTAAACAGTTTGGCATTTTCATAGGCTTGGGTTCTCCATTCATCAAGTGAGCTAATGTCAAATAACCTCTTATCGCCGGCAAGTTTGAAATCATAGTTGAGCTCTTTAATTTCCCAATAAGCATTATGTTCTAATTCAAGAGGTATCCATAAACCATTTTATATGGAGACATACCCATAGGATTATTATAAGTAGTTCTATAAGCCCATAATGCATCATCAAGTTTCTTAGACCAGTTCTTCATGGATCTATCAATAGACTTTTGCAAGATCAATTTCATTTCTCTGTTACTTAATTCTACTTGACCACTAGATTGAGGATGAAGGTGATGCAATTCTATGGTTAACATCATACTTAGCAAGCAATTTACGGAAAGCGCCATGAATAAAGTGTGAACCACCGTCAGTCATTAAATATCTAGGGACTCCAAACCTTGGGAAAATAACTTCTTTAAGTATTTTAATCGAGGTGTTATGATCATCACTACTAGTTGGAATAGCTTCTACCCACTTAGTAACGTAATCAACAACAACTAAAATATGAGTATACCCATTAGAGGAAGGAAAAGGTCACATATAATCAAATCCCCAAACATCAAATGGTTCAATAACAAGTGAATAATTCACAGGCATTTCCTGACGTCTACTAATGTTACCATTTCTTTGACATTCGTCACAAGACAAGACGAACTTATGAGCATTCTTGAAAAGAGTAGGCTAATAAAAACCAGATTGTAATACCTTGTGTGTAGTTCTGTCTCCAGCATGGTGTCCTCCGTAAGCCTCAGAGTGACACTTGCGTAGGATTTGTTCCTGTTCATGCTCAGGTACACAACGTCTAATAACACCATCTACTCCTTCTTTATAAAGGTGTGGGCCATCCCAGAAGTAATGTCTTAAGTCATAGAAAACCTTTTTCTTTTGTTGGTATGTGAAACTAGGTGGTATAAATTTAGCAACAATGTAATTAACGTAGTCTGCATACCAAGGAGTACTATGAGAAGCATTTATGACAGCTAATTGTTCATTAGGAAAGCTATCATCAATAAGTAATGGGTCATAAAGAATATTTTCTAACCTAGACAAGTTGTCTGCTACGGGGTTCTCAGCTCTTTCCTATCAGTAATATGTAAATCAAATTCTTGTAGCAAGAGAACCCACCTAATAAGTCTAGGTTTATCATCTTTCTTTTTCATAAGGTATTTAATAGCAGCATGATCGATGTGAACAATTACTTTGGAATCAATAATGTAAGATCTGAATTTATCACAAGCAAACACACTTGCTAAAAATTCGTTTTCAGTAGTAGCGTAATTTCTTTTAGCATTGTATAGAGTTTTACTAGCATAATGGATGACATTTAATTTCTTATCAGCTCTTTGCCCTAGAATAGCACCAACATCATAATCACTATCATCACACATAATTTCAAAGGGTAGGTTCCAATCAGGTGGTTGAACAATAGGTGCAAAAATTAAGGCTTTCTTAAGGATTTCAAAGGCTTCTAAATAACCATCATAAAAAACAAATGGGACATCTTTTTGCAAAAGATTACTAAGAGGCCTAGAAATTTTAGGGAGGTCTTTAATAAAGCTCCTATAGAAACCAGCATGACCAAGGAAACTTCTTATACCTTGGATATCTTTAGGACACGACATTTTTTCAATAGCATGTACTTTAGCTTTATCAACTTCAATACCTCTTTCGGAGATTTTATGCCCCAGGACTGTAACGCCCTCGATGCGGCTATATCTCCCACGTGTCGAAGCACGACTTAGAGGCATAACCGCATTGAAAGCAATGTCGCAAGTGAGGTAATCTTCACACAACCCAAGTAATACATAAGGGAAAGAGATACATAGTTGGCTTACAATCGCCACTTCACACAAAACATGAATAAAGCATTACATCATCCAGATACAATCAAGGTCCGACTACGGAACCAAAATAAAAGAAGAACCCCAAATGCGACAAAGGTCCCCGATCGACCCCAACTGGGCTCCACTACTGATCAACTAGAACGAAACAACACAAAGGGCAAGATCTTCATCGAGCTCCTCCTTGAGCTTGGTTGCGTCACCGCTTTCGATAACATAGGCACCGCAAACTGGTTTTGAAGTATCCGGTGAGCCACGAGGACTCAACAATCCCATTACCATGGGTATCAAGACTAGCAAAGCTTAAAGGGAAAGGAAGGGGTAAAGTGGTGAGGTTGCAGCAATGACTAAGCATATATGGTGGCTAACATACGCAAATGAGAGCGAGAAGAGAAACAAGCGGAACGGTCGTGAAGCTAGCAATGATCAAGAGGTGATCCTGAACACCTACTTATGTCAAACATAACCCGAAACCGTGTTCACTTCTCGGACTCACGAGAAGAGACCATCACGACTACACACGCGGTTGATGCATTTTAATTCGGATCAAGTGTCAAGTTATCTACAACCGACATTAACAAATTCCCATCGCCACATAACCGCGGCACGACTCTCGAAAGTTTATACCTGCAGGGTGTCCCAACTTAGCCCATGACAAGCTCTCGCGATCAACGAAGAATAGACCTTCTCCCGGGAAGACCCGATCGGTCTCGGAATCCGGTACATCAAGACATTTCGACAATGGTAAAACAAGACCAGCAAAGCCTCCCACAGTCCGACAAATCCCGATAGGAGCTGCACATATCTTGTTCTCGGGGCACACCGGATGAGCAGACGTCGGGTTGGCATAGACCACAGTTGCCAGGGGCGCCGGACATCGCTTCGGTTTGGACCAGCACTTAGACAAGCACCGCCCGGGGGCTAAAATAAAGATGACCCTCGAGAGAGCGACTCCCAAGGGAAAAAGGTAGGTGGTGGTGAGGCAAATGGTAAAAGTCAATGTTGGGCCTTCTTTGGACAAGTTTTATTCAAAACGAATCGTCGGGGGTCCCATAAATCACCCGACCGCGTTAGAACGCAAAATCCGGGAACATAACACCGGTATGACGGAAACTAGGGCGGCAAGAGTGGAACAAAACACCAGGCATAAGGCCGAGCCTTCCACCCTTTACCAAGTATATAGATGCATTAATAATATAAGAGATATTGTGATATCCCAACAACATCCTGTCCACCATGGAGCAATCTTCAACTTCACCTGCAACTAGCAACGCTATAAGAGGGGCTGAGCAAAGCGGGAACATAGCCAAACAATGGTTTGCTAGGAATGGTGTCAAAGGTTAGAGGTTCATGGCAATTTGGGATGGCTTGATAAACAGGTAATAGGTAGCGCAGCATAGCGAAAGAACGAGGTAACTAGCATAGCAATGATAGTAGTGAGATCTAGGGTAGCGGTCATCTTGCCTGAAATCCCGCAAGGAAGAAGAACGAGTCCATGAAGAAGATGAAACCACGAAGACGAACCACACGTAGACGAACGAATCCTCACGATCGCAACGAAACGGGAACTATCGAGAAGAAGCACACAACATAGGTAAACACACCACACATGAACAAGGCATGATGCACAACAAGCATGATGCATGAGAAAGCTAGATGAGGCTACTCATGGCAAGAGATGATGCACACAAGATCAACACATCAAGGCAAGTTTAAATGAGGCCGGAAACAACATTTAACAATTCCGGTAAGTCCTCATATGCAAATTTCGAAATTGGTCCAGAACTGAATAAACATTATGTTGAAGTTGTTAAACAGCAAGTTAAAGAGCACCAAGAGGATCTACACGAAATTCTGGTCAAGTTACATCTAAAGTTCATTAGATTCGGAGCTACGGCCTAGAAGATATGAGCAAAACAAGTTAAGCATGGCATTGATGCGAAATGCACCCAAACATCAAGCAAACACACCAAAGCAAGGATGCAACATGGTAATATGAAGCTACATGCAAAATTAAGCAAGTTTCATATAGAGCACACTCAAAATGGAGCAACGGTGCAACACACACACACTATACAAGTCATAGCAACAATCTGCCCATAACAGCAACTAGGCATCTTACAAGCATCAAAACAATATGCTACAACACCCCAACATAATAACAAAAGGCATGGGCATGAAGTACACGTAGAGCATAACAAAACATGAACACTGAGCTATCTCCAGAAATCACTAGAACATGCTCAAAAACACATGGAGATATTGCAAATAATAACAGTTTCAGACTTTAGCAGAAATAACATCAGGTTGCGATGTTTAGAGCAAGCAAACAACATGTTACAGGAACTTATCATGGCAAACAAAAGCATGGCATGAATCTACTAATAGCATATATCAAAAGTCCCTTACTGACCATGAGCCAAAAGGGCACGGAAAATATGATGGCACCCATGTAAACATGGCAAGTTATATTACAGATTTGAACATGGCAGAAACAACGATAAGTAGGCATGTTCATGAGCTCGATCCACTCACTACAGAGCAAAACATGGCATGTCAAGGCAACCAACAGTAAGAATGCATGTTTGTGAAGCTAAGCATGGCAAGAGCAAGTTCATAGGGTACATGGATCACTAGGAAAACACATGGGAACAAGTGAACTTAATGTTAACAGGCTGACAACAACATTTTTCAAGCAACTTTGGAGCAAGATTACAACATGTTCCAGCAGGCTATAATTGCAACCAAGGGCATGAATGGATAGAGCATGACATGTAGTTCAAAACATGTTTATAGAGTATCTCCAGATTATGCATAGAATGATTAGTGGAAGCATGTTAACATAGCAACAAAATATAACAGAATCTGTCAGGAAAACAGCAACAGCAACTACCCTACATTGCAAGCTTGATACACTCAGCACACAACTCACAAAAATACAAGGTCAACACCTCTGGAAAGATGGCATGGAATAGTTCAACATTCATGTAGAGCTCATACTCATAGGATGCACACATAAATCCTGGCCAAAATGATAAAACAGCAAGTTATAACAGTTTCAGCAGATTAACATCAACATGCACTCTTCCAACAACATTTCGGGCATCAAGATGATCTCAAATGAAAATGATGCAATGGAACAAAATGAAGTACTCGTCGAGACGAACAATTTGACATATTATACACGCAAAACGGAGCTACGGGTGCAAAGATGTGATGCGATGAATATGGCATGTTTATGCAAAATAAACGGGGACTTAGCCAAAATTCCAGATCTGAAAACTGAGCGTAGAATAGCTAAAAGACGCTCGGGCGGGGAATAGGGAATCTCACCTAGCAGGCCGAAGCCCGGGACGGGGAAGCAGGGAGCCCCACTGCTTGATCGTTTTTAGCTGCCGAGTTGTGTCTAGAAAAATGTTTTGAGTCATTTAGGATTATATATATCGGAGAGTTAGGAATTATTTTTACTCCTCAGTCCCTTCGTCGCTCTGGTGAGGTATCCTGACGTAGAGTTTTGACTCTTCTCTCCTCAAATTTCACTAATTTTTTTTAGGATCACGCGGGTATTTTGAAATCGTTCCGATGATTTTATGATGAGAACATTGTCTTGGTGCCTCCCGTCAGCAGGGGTTTAGTGGGTGTGTCCGGGGTGTTACAAGTTGGTATCAGAGCCAACCCTCGCGGTTACACGGATGGTTGCGGACAGGTGGGCGGTCATGTTGTTCATGACGTTTGTGACCCGTCGTGGCACACGGCATGGCACATGTACCGGACTGGATGCATAGACGGTTGTGCCAAGAGGGAACGTTCCTGTGGCCCGACGAGGATGTCGGTTCCTCTGAGTGGGGGTGTATGTGATAGCTTGGCTTATTAGGGATGATAGACTACTCATATCAATAAGGAATTCCTTCTTTCCGAGATCCCATTCAATGTAACTCCAAAGTTAAGCGTGCTCACTTGGAGTAGTTTCAGGATGGGTGACCGACCGGGAAGTTGCTCCCGGGTGCGCACGAGTGAGGACAAAGTGCAGAAAAGACTAGTATTGATCTGTGGGGCCAGTCTAGATCTCGCCAGGAGTAACGACCACCGGCAAGTGTGTCCGGGGCATTACAAGGACATTACCTTCATTAACCATAAAGTGGCACTTCTCCCAATTCAAGACAAGATTAGTTTCTTCACATCTCTGCAAAACTCGATCAAGGTTGCTTAAGCAATCAACAAAAGAAGTTCCGTAAATGGAAAATTCATCCATAAAAACCTCAACAATCTTTTCACAAAAAGTCAGATAATATAGCAGTCATACGTCTTTGAAAGGTAGCAGGTGCATTACATAAACCAAAAGGCATACGTCTATAAGCAAAATTACCAAAAGGGCATGTAAAAGTAGTTTTTTCTTGATCCTCTTGTGATACAGGTATTTGGGAAAAAACGGAATATCCATCTAGAAAGCAGAAGTGTGTATGTTTTGATAGTCTTTCTATCATTTGATCAATGAAAGGTAAAGGATAATGATCTTTCCTAGTAGCTTTGTCTAATTTTCTAAAATCAACTACCATTCTATAACATGTGACCATTCTCTGCGGGGTCAATTCATTTTTATCATTAGGAACAATAGTAATACCTCCCTTTTTAGGGACACAATGAACATGACTTACCCATCTACTATCAGCAATAGGATAGATTATTGAAGGAAATATGCCCTAGAGGCAATAATAAAGTTGTTATTTTATATTTCCTTATTCATGATAAATATTTATTATTCATGCTATAAGTGTATTAACCAGAAACTTGATACATGTGTGAATACATAGACAAAACTACGTGTCCCTAGTATGACTCTACTAGACTAGATCGTTTATCAAAGATGGTTAAGTTTCCTAGCCATGGACATGAGTTGTCATTTGATAAACGGGATCACATCATTAGTGGAATGATGTGGTGGACAAGACCCATCCGTTAGCTTAGCATAATGATCGTTCAATTTTATTGCTACTGCTTTCTTCGTGTCAAATATATATTCCTCCGACTATGAGATTATGCAACTCCCGGACATCAGAGGAATGCCTTGTGTGCTATCAAACGTCACAACGCAACTGGATGATTATAAAGATGCTCTACAGGTATCTCCGAAGGTGTTTGTTGGGTTGGCATAGATTGAGACTAGGATTTGTCACTCCGAGTATCAGAGAGGTATCTCTGGGCCCTCTCGGTAATGCACATCATATGAAGCCTTGCAAGCAATATGACTAATGAGTTAGTTAGGGGATGATGCACTACATAATGAGTAAAGAGACTTGCTGGTAACGAGATTGAACTAGGTATGAAGATACCGACGATCGAATCTTGGGCAAGTAATATACCGATGACAAAGGGAATAACATATGTTGACACTGTGGTTCGACCGATAAAGATCTTCGTAGAATATGTGGGAACCAATATGAGCATCCAGGTTCCGCTATTGGTTATTGACCGGAGAGATGTCTCGGTCGTGTCTACATAGTTCTCGAACCCGTAGGTTAACGTTTGATGACGATATGTATTATATGCGTTATGTGTTTTGGTGAACGAAGGTTGTTCGGAGTCCCGGATGAGATCACAGACATGACGAGGAGTCTTGAAATGGTCGAGATATAAAGATTGATATATTGGAAGGTTATATACGGACACCGGAATGGTTGCAAAGAGGTTCGAGGATTTTTTGGAGTACCGGGAGGTTACCGGACCCCCCGGGAAAGTTAATGGGCCTCATGGGCCATAGTGGAGAGGAGGAGGTAGGCCACGAGAGGTGGCGCCCCCAAGCCAATCCGAATTGGACAAGGGGTGGGGGGCGTGGCCCCCTTTCCTTCTCCCTCTCCACCTCTTTCCCCTTGCCCCCTCTTTGTTGGAAGGAAGGGGGGAGCCGATTAGGACTAGGAGTCCTAGTGGGATCCCCCCACTTGGCGCGTCCCCTAGGGCCGACCGGCCTTCCCATCATCCTTTATACACGGGGGCAGGGGGCACCCCAAAGGCACATCAATTGTTTAGCCGTGTGCGGTGCCCCCCTCCACCATTTACTACTCCGGTCATATTGTCGTAGTGCTTAGGTGAAGCCCTGCGCGGATCACATCACCAACACCGTCATCATGCAGTCGTGCTGACGGAACTCATCGACTCCTTCGTGCCTCTACCGGATCAAGAGTTCGAGGGACGTCATCAAGTTGAACGTGTGCAAAACTCGAAGGTGTCGTACGTTCGGTACTTGATCGGTTGATTCGAGAAGACGTTCGACTACATCAACCGCGTTAAGTTAACGCTTCCACTTTCGGTCTATGAGGGTACGTGGACACACTCTCCCTTCTCGTTGCTATGCATCTCCTAGATAGATTTTGCGTGAGCGTAGGAGTTTTTTTGAAATTGCATGCTATGTTTCCCAACAGTGGTATCAGAGCCAAGTTTATGCGTAGATGATATGCACGAGTAGAACACAAAGGGTTGTGGGTGGTGATCGTCATATTGCATCATCGTTGTGTGCACTGTTCGTATCCGCCTGTCCGTTTGGAGACTCAAACGAACAAAAAAGGATCAAATTTCATGTTGGTTTGGGTCTCCCGTTTGGAGTTGGCCTAATACTTTTGCGGGAGCTCTTGCTTGACACTCCGTGCGTCAAGTGGGCTGGCCCATTAACGCTGATTAGCAAGTGAGTGAGTGAGCGATTTGTAAAAAACTAGCAACCGATGTCTTTCCATTAACGTTTGGAGTAGTTTTTTCTAAGTTTTTAGCCGGCTTTAAAACACACATTTTTTTTAAGAAGAGAACATTTATTGAAGTTATAGAATATTTTTGAAAAAACAGAAATGTGTTTTAAACATTTTATGATTTTTTGAACAATGGGAACATTTTTCAAAAAAGTATATGAACCCTTTTTATGCCATTTCCGACCATTTTTTCAAAAGGAAATATTTTTCAATTCCGAGCATTTTCTAAATCATACAGGTTTATTTGAGGGATCACCGGCTTGATGTTGCTGAGGGGCTGTTTGGATTGAGCCCACACCAGCCCTACTAACACGATGGCGTGCCAAAATTTTGGCGAAGGAAACATTTGCCCAGAACCTTACCCGCATGCTAGTACAGAATCAGAACGGCTGGCCAAAAAATTGGCAGCCATCGGGAAATTTGGCTGCAATCCAAACGGTTGCCCAACCTCTGATCAACGGCCAAAGTTTTGGAAGGGCGGCTTTTGGTAGCCATCCAAACAGGCCCTGAAAGCCCGTGAAAAGAAAGGAGCAAAATCTGCCACGCGCCTCCATGTCGGGCCCACTCCCCCTCCCAGGATTGGTCCCACGACGCCTCGCGGCGCGCGAAACTCACTCGGCCAGCACCACCTCCGGTCGGGGCCGCCGTCGTTCCGCTTCCCTAAACCTAACGGCGGCCGGGGGCCATCTCCGCTTCCCCTAACCCCTCCTCATCTCCTCCCTGCCGCCAAGAAGAAGAAGAAGACTAGAGGCTCTAGCGATGCGGACCAGGGGCCAGACCCGCGGCGAGCCCAAACCCCCACCCGCTTCGTCCCCTGCCTCCTCAGGTGCTGGTTGTCTCCGTCCGGCCCTCCTTGCCGCCCTCTTATTTAATAGAGTAGTTTGTTTGCCATCGTGTGTTTTCGCTGAAGCTATTGTTCTTCCTCCTGCAGGGAGAGGTGGAGCGGAGGAGGTTGGGGCCGGCGGCGCCAATAATCGCCGGAGAGCTTCGCCCGCCGCGAAAGGGAAATCCCCCGCCACCAAGGCGAGAGCGCAAATGCCGGTTGCTGGGCAGGTAGTAAAAGGCGCCAACTTGGGTGTTATGATTCCAGGGGATTAAGGGGGAATCTGTTTGTGTAGATAATGGAGCTAGCGATGTTCTAATGTGTTTCTTTACAAGATTATCGTTGTTTTGTGTTTATTTTACTTATACCTGTATTCCTTCTCCCATATTAAGATAGTTGTACAACATTCAGATTAAATGAGCTGAAACGTTGGACACAAACTAATTGAGAGGACACGATTTGCCTACTGAAAGTGTTCCAGTTTTTGCATGACCCATGAAATTGAAGAATTATAGCAATTTTTAGTTTTGAGTAAAAAAAGAGAGGAAAACTTGGTGTTCAGTTCTGAAAATAGTTCCTATTTCCATCGTAGGAGGGAAATACGGCTTAGGGTCAATTTTAGTCATGGAAGGCAAACTTATGTATTCCCTGATGGGGTTTGCTTATGCATCACTTCAGGTGGAATTGGAATCCGCATTGGGGATCAAACGCAAAAATGGTAAAGTCAATACCGAACGGGATGATGATACTGGTAAAAAAAGGTGCAGCGTGGGGAGTTCTGAAAAGAAAAAACTGGAGGAAAAAGAGCCGGAGGCAATTGGTGATAATGATGCAGCTGGCATGGAATGGGAGGATGGGCATGTCTCTCCGGTGGAATACAAAGAGGGTTATTCCCATGATCTTGGTGAGACGGTCACTGTTGAGTTCACTGATATACCTTCATCAACTGAAAAGAAGAGTGTTCGAAGGCATACTGCTGAAGAGAAGGTAAAACATTTTCACGAGCGGAGAAATTTTTATTAATCAAGGCATCTGCCTCCACGTGCACATAAACATTCTGCTAGGATCTTTTTATTATTGACCAATTACTACTTTTTGATTTATTTAGGAGTTGGCTGAACTCATACACAAGGTCCATTTACTTTGCCTGCTAGCAAGGGGTAGGGTAATTGACAAGGCCTGCAATGATCCTCTTATCCAGGTGCATTATATTGGTATCCATTTATACCATTTTAGATTGCTCATGTTTCAAAATGATGAAATATCAAGATTTTTTTACTTATTTTATGCTAATGTTGGTGACTGGAGGTATCTTTCTTCCGAAGTACTACTGAACTGAGGCATCTTTCAAGCTAAACCATGTTTGTTCTAAATTTTCTTTCCAGGCTTCAGTTCTATCTGTTTTACCGCAGCACTTACTGTGGAATGGCGTAGACACTCTGAAACTGGACGCTAATAAATTACGTAGTCTTGTGAGCTGGGTAAGCCCCTTTTGGGCCTTGCATGTATTTATTACATGAAAAAATAATTCCCACATGTTCTTTTTTCTTTCTTAAAACACATTTATTGTGCATGCAGTTCCATCGTACTTTCTGTATAATTGCACGATCTGCTGACAAGGGGTCTTTTGAATCAAATATGGCTTTCGCTCTTCAAAGTCATGAAGGCACTGCTGAAGAGGTACTGTATCGCCCCCCTTAATATTTTGCTTGCTGAAGAAATTAGTGTCCTGAATTCCTTATATAGGCTGACATTATGTCTCCTTGAAGTTTTTTCAGATTTAAGAAAACTAGAAAAAAAAAGAATGATAGTAATCATGTTTTCTTGCTCCACAGTTTATTTTCTATGTTCCATTATAAATGGAATTTATCTTCTGAAGCAGCATATTGTAAAACTGACCCACAAATGGTTTGCAATGCAGGTCTGTGCACTATCAGTGGCACTGTTTAGGGCACTCAACTTGACAGCTAGGTATGATAGCACCATGCAACTAATTGTGTGCTTGAGTTTAGGCATATCCCCATATCTTAACATCTTGCATCAGTAACCATACACTATACATCATATTGATGTCCTTCTAGTTCCAAATTTGGTTCCATACAGGTGCATATTAATAGTAAATCATTTTGCATGCTATGTATGATTTAGTTAATTTACAGTGCTGAGAACTGAATTTTATGTTCTCTATTTTGTGTGTAATTTTAAAGAATCATGTTTTTAATATATTTAAGAAAATGTGGCTCAGGAGAACGGCTGAAAGCCAGTAAGTGGCAATTAGGCATCAGTGCTCGCTTGAAGTTAGACTTGATAAAATACTTGGGTTTCAGTTCTGAAGTTAATCCTCTATAAGTATTTCTCGTAAATTCTCCAACCCTATCAAAGTTCCCATGAAGATTAAGCAAGAATCAGGGGGGTTACTACATTATACTGTGTTTCTGTTTACCATCTTTTGAGCCATACCTAAGTACATCTTGTAGGTTTGTTACAAATATGGATGTTGTTGGACTCAAGCCTGATGCTAAAGCAATGGGGACACCAAATCAAGATGGAACTAGGCTTTCTACAAGGGCACTACCATGTAGTTCTGTTGCTGCAGGCCATAATGAGTTTAATACTCTTTCTCCGGCTCGATTAGAAGTTAATACGGAACATAGCTTCAGTAGGACTAAGCAACGAGGTGATCTTGGAAATTTGAAAAGAACATCAGCTTGCAAGAGTTTGTCTAAAAACTTGTCAAATTGCAAGGCAGATCAATATGCATCAACATCGAAAGCTGAATCATCCAGCAGTCCAAATTCATTCACATCCAGTAATGCTGAAATACCAAGAAGGAAAGGGGATGTGGAATTTGAGTTGCAACTGCAAATGGCCCTTTCAGCCACTGGAGCTGAAATTCAGGAAAAGCTAGCTGCCACATCCAGTCAGTCAATTGGCACCCTACTAGATTCTACACCGCTGAAGAAATTACGTAAAAATGCAGAAGTTGCGTCCAACTCAAGCGCAGTTTGGTCGAGAAGTGGACCGCCATTATATTGGGCTGAGGTATACTGCGGTGGCCAGACATTGACTGGAAAATGGGTGCATGTTGATGTTGTAAATGATATTATTGACGGTGAAAGAAAAGTAGAAGCTGCTTCTGCTGTTTGCAGGAAGCCTTTGAGATACGTTGTTGCCTTTGCTGGAGGTGGTGCTAAAGATGTGACTAGAAGGTTTGCCTCCTTTGGAATTTACAAGTTTTTCTATGTGCTGTTACAGCGATATATACTAGTTATGCCTTCGGTTTTTACTAGACCTTCTACTTGCCAAACCAGACAATGCAACTAATGTGAAATACTGTAGGCATGATTACTGAATTTATGCTTTGCTAATGCAACAACCTGCAATGCAAATTCAGTCTGAACCGAATGACTTGGAGCACTGTATTGCTAGTAAGTCTTAAACTTGGCAAATATCAGTAATTCTACGATTTTTCCAAACGCAAACATTCAATTTGTGCTATTAAGGTTCAGGGACAGAGCCAGAAATATATGTTTCAGGTGACCAAGGTAGTAATATTTGTGCACCTACCAAACAGACCTTCTGTACTGTTTTGATGTACTAGCAGATATTTAGCTCTGTCACTGGCGTTCTTGACTAAGGAAACTCTTATGGGGTAGGGTTTTGGAGAGAGGTAAGGGAGGGGTTGTCTCTTGTGAGGCAAGGTAGATGGATTATTCTTCTATCTACTCGCTGGATTAATTTCTCATAAAGGGGTCTTCTATAGATGCCTAATAACCCAAACTAAACAACAAATCATATATCTTATGTCTAGGCTCATGGGCTAAGGCCGAAAGCTAAAAGATATCTTCCTAATTTAAAGGATAAACAACCTAAATGAGATTTTGAGGATCCTTTCCGTAACTTGGTGCTCCTTTGGGCATGTACTACATGTTTACATGTGCATAACAATTCTTCACGTGCATAACAATCATGCTCTACAGGTATTGCTTGCAGTGGCACAGAATTGTCCAGGGAAGAGTGAATCAAGAGTGGTGGGAGAAAGTTTTGGCACCACTAGAGCAGCTTGAACTGGCAGCAACTAATGACTCTGAAGATATGGAACTTCAGACCAGGGCCCTAACAGAGCCTCTTCCTACCAATCAACAGGTACAGCTGATACAGGATTTAAGAGAGATTAATATAACTTACTTTGCCCTGCTTCTTCCAAAATTAATTGTTATCTTAATTTGATTATTATTTATGGAACCATTTAGGCCTACAGAGACCATCACCTATATGCTCTTGAGAAGTGGCTGCACAAGAACCAAGTTCTTCATCCCAAGGGTCCAGTGCTTGGCTTCTGTAAGGGGCATCCTGTTTATCCTAGATCTTGTGTTCAAACACTACAATCAAGACACGGATGGTTGACGGAGGGTCTGCAAGTCAGAGAAAACGAGTTGCCTGCAAAGGTAACAGAAGCATCGGCTTATCTTGTTTCTCTCGTCTTTTCACAGGTGGAGTAATTGTTTTCTGTTGTATGTAGATTGTCACACGACCAAAGAGGATTTTCAACTCCCAGTCGCGTGAATCCAATAGCAACGAAGATGAACTTCAGGCAACTACGGAATTTTATGGTAAATGGCAACTCGAACCCCTGCAACTTCCTGGTGCTGTAAATGGCATTGTGCCGAAGGTAATGAGCATCACTTGCAATTTAGTAACCATCAGTATTTCTTTTTGTGCTTCCTACATACTGACTAAAATTTTTCTCCAAAGAATGAGCGTGGCCAAGTTGATGTATGGTCAGAGAAGTGCCTTCCACCCGGTACCGTACACTTGAGTAAACCAAGAATATTCCAGGTTGCAAAGAGGCTTGGAATTGACTATGCTCCTGCCATGATTGGATTTGATTACCGAAGCGGTCGGTGTGCTCCAGTTTTTGACGGAATTGTTGTATGTGCCGAATTTAAAAATGCCATTCTGGAGGTATGTCGAGGATACTGCATTTGGTTTACTCTCCATGACTGAAACCAGTTATTCTGTTAATAAGATATACAAGATCGTTGATACAACCTAGTAATGTTGTTGACCAAGATTAAAGTTATTGAAGATCTATAACTCACATGTATGCCTAAAAAACACCAGCATAAATTGTGTGGCATGTTTCTTAGATGTATTGGCATACAAATGTAGCAGTATGAAGGATAGTATTTTGGTGAACTGGCAGTGCCCTTTCGTCATCGTAGTGAGAAATTTTGAGCTCAAGCTTCACACTAAGGTGATGTGACATGTTTGTAATCTTGGTTAACACTTCCTGGCAGGCGTACAGAGAAGAGGAACGGAGACAGGCTGCGGAAAGGAAGCAGGAGGAAGCTCAGGCTCTGTCTAGGTGGTATCAGCTGCTCTGTTCTATTGTGACGAGACAACGGTTGAAAGAGTCCTACAATGCGCGCTCGGCAGCGCTTGCGCCAGAGAGACCAGCTAAAGTTGATGATCCCCAGAAAAGCACCAGTGATAGTCGATGCTCTGGAGCGACCACGGACAATCATCGTCCATGCGCGGATCGGCTGCCAGATCCTCGTTTCTCTGCTCCTGACCATGAGCATGAGTTTCCTGAGGAAGACCAGAGCTTTGACGAAGAGACGTTTGTGCGGACGAAACGTTGCCCGTGTGGTTTTTCGCTCCAAGTTGAGGAATTGTAGCAACTTTGTACTGGAAATGTAGTACTAATTCGAATGTCAAGCGTAGGGAGCCTCTTCATTTGATCGAATTTCTCGGTACAATATTTTGCTGCATTAATTTCATCCGCCGAGAAAGAAAGAATTTGAATGCTCAGCAAGGGGGGAATGATGCAGCAGACATGAAACATGAGTACTCCGTAGTTTGCAACCAGTATGAGTAGCATCAACAACAACAAATGGCAAATATAAACTTGTGGTTATGGGTGTGTGTTTGCGGCGGCTGTGTGCATCATAGTTATGCAAACCCTTGCGATTGTATCCTAGCTTATGAGTCGAATGAAAGCGCCTTCATTATTGTAGAACAGCAAATACATTAACAAATAGGAGTATAAACGTAATCGTCTCATTTTAAAAAACTCTTTATAGACCTTGAAAAAGAATATGGCCGGTGATGCTCATGCGGACACGCTCCGGCTGCCGTCGGTGCTGCTGAAGTCGGCCCTCCGGCTCGCGTCCTCGACGATGCGCTCGATCCTCGCCTCCACCTCGGCCATGGTCGGGCGCCGGTCGGGGTGCTGCTCGGTGCACTCCATCCCGAGCTGCAGCAGCCGCATCATCTCCTCCTCCACGCGCGGCTCGCTGCCGATGACGGAGTCGAACACCTCGGACGTCCACTCCTCCTGCACCACCGACCGCACCCACCGCGCGAGGTCCACGCCGCTGCCGCCGGCGCCGCCGTCCGGGAGCGCGTGCGTCGGCGCGCGCCCGGTGAGCAGCTCCAGCACCACCACGCCGAAGCTGTACACGTCGGCCTTCTGCGACACGACGCGCGCGTCGGTCACCTCCGGGGCGCGGTACCCCGTGCCCCGCTTCGGCAGCCCCGCGGTGCCGACGAGCTGGGCCAGGCCGTAGTCGGCCATGTACGCGCTGTCGCGCTTCCCGCTGACAACGACGTTGGATGCCTTGATGCTGCCGTGCGACGCCTTGGGCCCTCCGCCGTGGATGAACGCCACGCCGCGCGCCGCCGCCAGCGCGATGCGTGCGCGCGTCGTGAAGTCGAGGCGCTCCGCTCCGCTGCCTGCGAGAGACAAGAAGGGAACCTAAACATGCCGTCCATGGACGCGGGGACGAGTGCGAAGCTGAGGTGCGTGTGATCGAACGACGAACCGTGGAGAAGGGAGGAGAGGCTGCCGGCGCCGACGAAGTCGAAGACGAGGAGCTTCTCCTCCTTGCTGTAGAAGTAGGCGCGGAGACCCGGCAGGTTGTCGTGGCGGAGAGCGCCGAGGGCGACCACCCTGTCCCGGAACTCGCGCTCGGGGAGGTGCACATCGCGGAGGCGTTTGATGGCGAGGACGGGCTCCCCGCCGTCGAGCGTTGCACGGTAGGTCGTCCCGTGGACGCCCTTGCCGAGCACCTCGGCGGACGCCCGCAGCATCGTCTCCAAGTCATAGGGTCTCTCCGGCGCGCTGCCCAGGAACACCAGCTTCTTGCCGTCGCCGATCAATGGCGAACCCGGCGGGGAGTGCGACCGCTTCACGGCGTCCCTGCCCGTCATTGCCACGGTCACCGTTATAGGCTCGGTGCCCTCGTGCACGTCGGCCGCGGCCTCGGTGGACCTTCCGGCCGCCGCCCGCCGCCGCCGGCTGAAGATGAGAACGCAGATTGAAAGGATGATGATGAGAACGACCAACGCAGCGATGATGATGCCGACGATGGCGCCAAGGGTTAGCTTGCGGCTCTTGTGGGCCTCGGAGTCGGAGTTGGGGCAAGCAGCGAGAGGGCCGCCGCAAAGCGCCGTCCCGAGGAAGGCGCTCGCGGGCAGCCCGGCGAGTGACGCGGGCACGGGGCCATCGATCTGGCCGTTGTAGGACACGTTGAACTGCGTGAGCTTCGGGAGGTCAAGGCCGCTCGGCAGCGCGCCGTTAAGGTTATTGCCCTCGAGGTTCAACGTGGCGAGGTTCCCGAGCTTGTTGAACTCTGAGGACACGCCGCCGGTGAGGCGATTCTCGGAGAGGTCGGTCTTCTTGAGCAATGCCAGCGAGAAGAAGCTCTCCGGTATGTCGCCCTCGAATCGGTTCCCCTTGAGGTACAGCCACCGGAGCTCGGTGCAGGCGCCGATGTCCGCCGGGATGGGGCCGGAGATGGCGTTAAACCGGAGCGACAGCGTCTGCAGGGCGGTGAGGTTGCCCACCGTGCCGACCGGGATCTGCCCGCTCAGGCTCTTGGCAACTAGCCGCAGCTCGACGACGCGCTGGTTGGGGCCGGGGCTGCAGCTGACGCCTTGCCACCCCTGGCACGGGGACACCGATTGGTCCCACTTGAGATGGTTTCCCACGGCGGTGCGCAGGGCGAGCAGCGCGTCGCGGTCGCGGGCCAGGTCCGGCACAACGTGGCGAGGCAGCACGGCGAGCAGCGTGACCGCGAGCTGCACGAGGGCGAACGCCGGCGGGAACCGTAGCCCTGTCGCCATGCTGCGACGCGGTGGCGGTACAGCTAGCTCACCGTACCAAGAGGAAGGAGGTACCTAGAGGAAGGGACAGGATGGTTTGACAGGTATATGTACAGCGACGGCGACGACGGCGGACGGTTCGGTAGAGGAGACGCGCATGCGCAGGGCGACTGCGGCGAGGCTAGCAAGCAATTCCTTTTGTTGGTCGATTGTTCCGGAGGGTCCCTGTGATTAAATAGGGCGCGTGGCCGGAAATTACTACTCATATTACTCCAGCAGCTGTGCGTAGCGTGGTAATGGACAGCAAATAAATTGGCGTTAGCAGCATTGGGATCGACGCCGGTCGGCAAGGGAGAGGAAGGTGAGGTGAGGTGAGGTGAAAGAACTGAAGCGGGAGGTTTGGACCGGACCTATAGCTCCAAGGCGTTGGTAACTACTGCATCCATCTTGTTCGGGAGCAACCTGTGCGTCAGGTACGTGAAATTTTGTGTTGCTTCAGTCACTTCAATTCTAAGGCATCAGATGAACATCCAAGGCACAGGAAAGAACAGAAGAGGAAAGGTGAAAAAAAGGACTGAAACTTGTTTTAGTTTCAGTCAATTTGTGAAGGGCCAGTCGATTTTTTTTCCAGGGATTGTTGTTGAGTGATTTTAGTACAAAAACTGAGCATAACACATCTTTCTTAGGAAGAATGGTTTGTGGGAGTGGTTTAAATACTTATATTATTTTCAAACTCTGTTCTATTATGCGGCAATTAGAATATAATGATAAATTGAACGCAAATTAGAAAAAAATTGCACTCTTCCATACTGTGCATAAACAAGCGTCAAAATAGTGCAACTTTAATACCCCCTCCTCTCCATATTAAATGGTACTAAATCGATGACAGTTAATATGGATAGGAGAGAGTGCTAATTATGATTTAAGTGAATTAATTAAAAATAAAATTTCCCCACAATTTATTCAAAATGAATAGTACTATTTGAACATCTCTATTCCTAAAGGGCGAGTTGATAGCTTCTCCTCAGTTCTCACTAGTTTTTTTTTTCTTTTTTTTTTCGCCTCACCTCCCACCACACTTCTCACTAGTTTATTTTCCCCATCCCATTAAAAAACTAAATCCCATTAAAGCGGAAGATCTTGTTTCGTGCTTGATTTGGCAGGTAATCATTACGTAAATAATAGTTAATTAAGAATTTAGAAATCACAATATATATGTGAGTTCACCTTCCTAAAAGACAGACATAAGATTTTTCTCAATTACCTTCCAAAACAAAATAAGATATTCCTCAATATGCTACAATTTATTGTTATTATTATCTCTACTATTAAACTACAATCACAACTTTCCTAATACAACAAAAATAACATATCTTTTTTCTTGTTTTACGAAATCTATACTCCTAAATGGGAAGTTGGTAGCTTCTCCTCACTAGTTTGTTTTTGTCTATTTTTTCGCCTCACCTCCCACCACCCCTCCTACTGGTTTATTTTCTCCATCCCATTAAAACGGAAGATCTTGTTTCATGCTTGCTTTGGTAGGTAATCATTACATAAATAATAGTTAATTAAGAATTCAGAAATCACAAAATATATGTGAGATCACCTTGCTAAAAGACAGTCATAAGATTTTTCTCGATAACCTTTCAAAACAAAATAAGATATTCCTTAATATGCTACAGTGTTGATATGTCTGTTTTGCATCATGTTTTCCTACTATTATTTATTGTATTTTGGATTATTATTTCACTTTATGATGCAATTATTATGCCTTTTCTCTTTTATTTTGCAAATTTCACATGAAGAGGGAAATTGCCGGCAGCTGGAATTCTGGACCGGAAAAGGCTACAACAGAGATAGCTATTATGCACAATTCCAAATGACATGAAAATTTATGGAGAATTGCTTTGGAATATGTAAAAAATATTGGCGAAAAAAACACCAGGAGGGGACCCACAAGGAGGCCATAAGCCTCGGGGTCGCGCCCTACCCCCTAGGAGCGCCCCCGAGCTTGTGGGCCCTTGGGCAGGCCTCGGTTGCCCATCTTCTGCTATATGAAGCCATTTACCCTAGGAAAAAAAAGAAGAGGACTTCGGGAGGAAGCGCTGCCGTCTCGAGGCGAAACCTTGGTAGGAGCACTTTTGCTCTCCGGCGGAGCGATTCCGCCGGGGAAATCGAAGCCATCGACATCACCAACGATCCTCTCATCGTGGGAGGACCAATCTTTATCAACATATTCACCAGCACCATCGCATATCAAACCCTAGTTCATCTCTTGTATTCAATCTTTGTCCCAAAACCTCAGATTGTTACCTATGGGTTGCTAGTAGTGTTAATTACATCTTGTAGTTGATACTATTTGGTTTATTTAGTGGAAGATTATATGTTAAGATCCTTAATGATATTCAATACCCCTCTGATCTTGAACATGAATATGATTTGTGAGTAGTTACTTTTGTTCTTGAGGACATGGGAGAAGTCTTGTTATAAGTAATCATGAAGTTGATATTCGTTCGATATTTTGATGATATATACTCCCTCCGTTCCTAAATATTTGTCTTTTTAGAGATTTTAAATGGATTATCACATAGGATGTATATAGACATATTTTAGAGTGTAGATTCACTCATTTTGCTCCGTATGTAGTCACTTGTTGAAATCTCTAGAAAGACAAATATTTAGGAACGGAGGGAGTATGTTGTTGCTTCTTTTAGTGGTGTCATGTGAACGTCGACTGCATGACACTTCATCATACTTGGCCCTAAGAGAAGGCATTGTGGTGTAATAAGTAGATGATGGGTTGCTAGAGTGACGGAAGGTTGAATCCAAATTTATGCGTTATTCCGTAAGGGGCTGATTTGGATTCATATGTTTCATGCTATGGTTAGGTTTATCTTAATTCTCTTTTTGTAGTTACAGATACTTGCAAGACATATGTGGGTTGCTTGTTCAAGTAAGAACATCACCCAAGCACCAATCCACCCACATATCAAATTATCGAATTAGCGAGCGCGAATCAACTAAACATGATGAACATGACTAGACGACAATTCCCATGTGTCCTCGAGAGCGCTTTGCTTTATATAAGAGAACTTTCCAGCTCGTCCTTTGAAAAAGGATTGATCCACTTTGCTGCACCTTTGCTACCATTGTTACTTGTTACCCGTCACGAATTATCTTGCTACAAAACTATTTATAACTGTTACTTACAACACTTGAAGAGAATACCTTGCTGAAAACCGCTTGTCATATCCTTCTGCTCCTCGTTGGTTTCGACACTTTTACTTATCGAAAGGACTACGATTGATTCCCTATACTTGTGGGTCATCAAGTGTTATCATTATCTCTACTGTTAAACTACAATCAGAACTTTCCTAATACAACAAAAATAACATACTTCCTTCGTTCCTAAATATAAGTATTTTTAGAGATTTCAATGCGGACTACATATAGATGTATATAGATATCATTTAGATGGTAGATTCACTCATTTTTCTCTGTATGTAGTTCGTAGTGGAATCCCTAGAAAGAGTTATATTTAGGAATAGAGAGAATATCTTTTTTTATCTTACGAAATCACATATATTTTCTTATCTTAGCAAATCACATATATCTCTACCGTTGATGGGGAGTTGGCAGGCCAGCACACACGTTTATTTTGTTTTTAGATTTATTTTTGGCTTCACCTCCCACTACCACCCCTCCTTGTTGTTTTTTCTTACTTGCACACTCCCTCCTTTGTTGTTGCAGGCGGGTCGTCGGACCGCCATGTACAAGCGTTCATGGATGTAGTCATATTATATTTTTGTTAGTCATACAGAGAGTCAGGCATACTACATTCTCAAATCAAGTGTTTCTATTCAAATGTGAAAAAATCGTTAAGGAAATTTGTCCAACAATACTCGGTAGGCCTTGCAGAAATGAATCCATTGCAAAAGGTGCATAAAATGTGCAATATCTAGATTATCCAAGGGAATATTTACGTAGTCATCGTTCGTAGAAGCCATTAATGCAAAAATAATTTGAAAATCAAGCGCTGAATCAATTTGGAAATCAAACCATTAATGTAATTAATTAGCTAGACGGATAATACATGTGCAATTAATTAGGTCCATTTAAATAGATTTTTTTGCACCAAATCAATTTGGAAACCGGGTTGTTAATGCAATTAATTAATTAGGCATAGAGTTAGATATACCTATAGATAATTAGAAGTAGGGATTTTTTTTCCAAATTGGACAGATAACTAATTGATTTGGTAGGCAGTTAATTAGGAATGCAGAGAATTAGGTAGGCAGTTAATGTTTGTGTAATTAGTTAATTAATCAGGTAGTTAATTGCGCTGAATCATTTTGAAAACATTTGCAAGCAAGGACGGTCAACGGGCTCTCAGCGACATGGTCGACCACCGATTGCCTGTTGGGAAACGTAGTATGCAATTTCAAAAAATTTCCTACGCTCACGCAAGATCTATCTAGGAGATGCATAGCAACGAGAGGGGAGAGTGTGTCCACGTACCCTCGTAGACCGAAAGCGGAAGTGTTAACTTAACGCGGTTGATGTAGTCGAACGTCTTCTCGAAACAACCGATCAAGTACCGAACGTACGGCACATCCGAGTTCTGCACACATTCAGCTCGATGACGTCCCTCGAACTCTTGATCCAGTAGAGTGTCGATGGAGTCGAGGAGTTCCGTCAGCACGACGGCGTGATGACGGTGTTGGTGAAGTGATCCACGCAGGGCTTCGCCTAAGCACTACAACGTATGACCGGAGGAGTAAATGGTGGAGGGGAGCGCCGCACACGGCTAAACAATTGGTGTGTCATTGGGGTGCCCCCCGCCCCCGTATATAAAGGAGGAGAGGAGGAGGCCGGCCACCAAGGGGGCGCGCCAAGGGGGGGGGGAGTCCTACTAGGGCTCCACTCCTAGTAGGATTTGGCCCCGCTTTTCCCTTCTCATGGAGGTGGAAAGGGGGAAGGAGAGGGAGAGGGGGAAAGGAAAGGGGGGCCGCGCCCCCTTCCCGTTGTCCAATTCGGACAACCCATGGGAGGGGGGTGCCACCCCTTGTGGGCTCCCCTCTCTCTGCCCTATGTCCCATGTTGGCCCATTACTTCCCAAGGGGGTTCTGGTAACCTCCCGGTACTCCAAAAAACATCCAAAACTTCCCGAAACCATTCCGGTGTCCAAATATAACCTTCCAATATATCAATCTTTACATCTCAACCATTTCGAGACTCCTCATCTTGTTCGTGATCTCATCCGGGACTCCGAACAACCTTCGGTCACCAAAACACATAACTCATATAATACCAATCGTCATCGAACGTTAAGCGTGCAGACCCTATGGGTTCGAGAACTATGTAGACATGACCGAGACACCTCTCTGTTCAATAACCAATAGCGGAACCTGGATGCCCATATTGGTTGCCACATATTCTACGAAGATCTTTATTGGTCGAACCGCGATGTCAATATAGTTATTCCCTTTGTCATCGGTATGTTACTTGCCCGAGATTGGATCGTCGGTATCTTCATACCTAGTTCAATCTCGTTACCGACATGTCCCTTTACTCATTCCGTAATGCATCATCCCGCAACTAACTCATTAGTCACATTGCTTGCAAGGTTTCTTATGATGTGCATTACCGAGAGGGCCCAGAGATATCTCTCCGATACTCGGAGTGACAAATCCTAATCTCGATCTATGCCAACCAACAAACACCTTCGGAGATACCTATAGAGCATCTTTATAATCCAGTTATGTTGTGACGTTTGATAGCACACAAGGCATTCCTTCGGTGTCCGGGAGTTGCATAATCTCATAGTCGGAGGAATATATTTGGCACAAAGAAAGCAGTAGCAATAAAACTGAACGATCATTATACTAAGCTAACGGATGGGTCTTGTCCATCACATCTTTCCACTAATGATGTGATCTCGTTATCAAATGACAACTCATGTCCATGGCTAGGAAACTTAACCATCTTTGATCAACGAGCTAGTCTAGTAGAGGCATACTAGGGACATGTAGTTTTGTCTATGTATTCACACATGTATCAAGTTTCCGGTTAATACAATTCTAGCATGAATAATAAACATTTATCATGAATAAGGAAATATAAAATAACAACTTTATTATTGCCTCTAGGGCATATTTCCTTCAGACTTCCACTTGCACTAGAGTCAATAATCTAGATTACATTGTAATGAATCTAACACGGAGTCTTGGTGCTGATCATGTTTTGCTCGTGGAAGAGGCTTAGTCAACGAGTCTGCAACATTCAGATCCGTATGTATTTTGCAAATCTCTATGTCTTCCTCCTTGACCAAATCTCGGATGGAGTTGAAGCGTCTCTTGATGTGTTTGGTATTTTTGTGAAATCTGGATTCCTTTGCCAAGGCAATAGCTCCAGTATTGTCACAAAAGATTTTCATTGGACCCGATGCACTAGGTATTACACCTAGATCGGATATGAACTCCTTCATTTGCTGCTTCTGAAGCAGCTATGTACTCCGCTTCACACGTAGATCTCGCCACGACGCTCTGCTTGGAACTGCATGAACTGACAGCTCCACCATTCAATAAAGATATGTATACGAATTGTGACTTAGAGTCATCCGGATCAGTTCCAAAGCTAGCGTCGACGTAAACATTTACGACAAGCTCTTTGTCACCTCCATAAACGAGAAACATATCCCTAGTCCTTTAAGGCACTTCAGGATGTTCTTGACCGCTGTCTAGTGATCCACTTCTGGATTACTTTGGTAACTCCCTGCTAAACTTATAGCAAGGCACACATCAGGTCTGGTACACAACATAGCATACATGATAGAACCTATGGATGAGGCATAGGGAATGACTTTCATTTTATCTCTATCTTCAGTGGTCAGGCATTGAGTCTGACTCAACTTCACACTTTGTAGCACAGGCAAGAACCCTTTCTTTGGTTGATCCATTTTGAACTTCTTCAAAACTTTATCAAGGTATGTGCTTTGTGAAAGTCCTATCAAGCGTCTTGATCTATCTCTATAGATATTGATGCCCAATATGTAAGCAGCTTCACCGAGGTCTTTCATTTAAAAACTCTTGTTCAAGTATCCTTTTATGCTATCCAGAAATTTTCCAATCAACAATATGTCATCCACATATAATATTAGAAATGCTATAGAGCTCCCACTCACTTTCTTGTAAATACAGGCTTCTCCAAAAGTCTATATAAAACCATATGCTTTGATCACCTCATCAAAGTGTATATTCCAACTCCGATATGATTGCACCAGTCCATAAATGGATCGCTGGAGCTTGCACACTTTGATAGCACCTTTAGGATCAACAAAACCTTCTGGTTGCATCATATACAACTCTTCTTTAAGAAATCCACTAAGGAATGCAGTTTTGACATCCATTTGCCAGATTTCATAATCATAGACCGCGGCAATTGCTAACATGATTCAGACAGACTTAAGCATCGCTACGGGTGAGAACGTCTCATCTCATCGTAGTCAACTCCTTGAACTTGTCGAAAACCCTTTGCAACAAGTCGAGCTTTATAGACAGTAACATTACCATCAGCGTCAGTCTTCTTCTTGAAGATCCATTTATTCTCTATGGGTCGCTGATCATCTGGCAGATCCACCAAAGTCCACACTTTGTTCTCATACATGGATCCTATCTTAGATTTCATGGCCTCAAGCCATTTTATCGAAATCTGGGCTCATCATAGCTTCTTCATAGTTCGTAGGTTCATCATGGTCAAGTAACATGAATTCCAGAACAGGATTACTGTACCACTCTGGTGCGGATCGTGCTCTGCCAGACCTACGAGGTTCTGTAGCAACTTGATCTGTAGCTTCATGGCTTTATCATTAGTTTCCTCTCTAGTTGGTGTAGGCATCACGGGAACTGATTTCTTGGATGAGATACCTTCCAAATTGAGAGTAGGTACAATTACCTTCCAAATTGAGAGTAGGTACAATTACCCTATCAAGCTCTACTTTCCTCCCACTCACTTCTTTCAAGAGAAACTCCTTCTCTAGAAAGGTCCTGTTCTTAGCAACAAAAATCTTGCCTCCGGACTTGTGGTAGAAAGTGTACCTAATTGTTTCCTTAGGGGTATCCTATGAAGACACATTTCTCCGATTTGGGTTCAAGCTTATCGGGCTGAAGCCTTTTGACATAAGCATCGCATCCCCAAACTTTAAGAAATGATAGGGTTTGCTACCAAACCACAGTTCATACGGTGTCGTCTCAGCGGATTTTGACGGTGCCCTGTTTAAAGTGAATGCAACTGTCTCTAATGCATAACCCCAAAACGATAATGGTAAATCGGTAAGAGACATCATAGATCGCACCATATCCAATAAAGTGCGGTTACGATGTCCAGACACACCATTACACTACTAGGGAAAACCCTAGTAGTAGCGCGCGTTTTAACGCTATCTGTAGCGCGGGTGGCCGCACTACTAATAAGGCGCTACAGCTAACAGATAGTAGTAGCGCTCTATGTACACGTGCTACTAGTATTGACTGTATCAGTAGAGGTTTTCCAACATGCGCTACTAATAAGTAGCTGTAGCGCTTTTCTTTGCCCGTGCTACTGTTGTAACTTTCAACATTTTTTCCCTGCTTCCTATTGATCTAGAACAATACCTCGTTTCAATAAACTGCAATTTCACATATACCAGATAACAATATCATTAACCACAATACCATATAGTCATACAGTAGTCATACAATATCATTAAGCATTATAGCTACTCATATATAGTCAACATGCAGCCTCACACACATATATGGTTCATACAGGAGCATATATGATAAGCAGTACTAGGTAGTCATACAACATATAGCAGTCTACTAGGGGTAGTCATACAAAAACACACATATGTAGTTCTAGATGATATCGACGACGACCATCATCCTCAAGCTTGATACGTCTCCAACGTATCTATAATTTTTGATTGTTCCATGCTATTATATTACCCGTTTTGGATGTTTATGGGCTTTACTCTACACTTTTATATCATTTTGGGACTAACCTACTAACCGGAGGCCCAACCCGAATTGCTATTTTTTGCCTATTTCAGTGTTAAGAAGAAAAGGAATATCAAATGGAGTCCAAACGGGATGAAACCTTCGGGAGCGATCTTTCTAGAACAAATGCAAACCATGAGACTTGGAGTGGACGTCAAGCAACAAACGAGGCGGCCATGAGGGTGCCCAGCGCGCCCCCACCCTTGTGGGCCCCTCGAGCGTTCACCGACGTACCTCCTTCGCCTATATATACTGCCGTACCCTGAAAACATCGGGGAGCACCATGAAAACCTAATTCCACCGCCGCAACCTTCTATATCCGCGAGATCCCATCTTGGAGCCTTCGCCGGTGCTCCGCCGGAGGGGGAATCAACCATGGAGGGCCTCTACATCATCTCCAAGGCCTCTCCGATGAGTTGTGAGTAGTTTACCACAGACCTTCGGGTCCATAGTTATTAGCTAGATGGCTTCTTCTCTATCTTTGAATCTCAATACCAAGTTCTCCTTGATCTTCTTGGAGATCTATTTGATGTAACTCTTTTTTCGGTGTGTTTGTCGAGATCCGATCAACTGTGGGTTTATGATCAAGTTTATCTATGAGAAATATTTGAATGTCCTCTGAATTCTTTTATGTGTGATTAAGTTATCTTTGCAAGTCTCTTTGAATTATCAGTTTGGTTTGGCCTACTAGATTGATCTTTCTTGCAATGGGAGAAGTGCTTAGCTTTGGGTTCAATCTTGCGTGTCCTTTCCCAAAGGATGTTAGGGAAGCAAGGCACGTATTGTATTGTTGCCATCGAGGATAAAAAGATGGGGTTTATATCATATTGCATGAGTTTATCCCTCTACATCATGTCATCTTTCTTAATGCGTTACTCTGTTCTTTATGAACTTAATACTCTAGATGCAGGCAGGAGTCGGTCGATGTGTGGAGTAATAGTAGTAGATGTAGAATCGCTTCGATCTACTTGTCACGGACGTGATTCCTATATACATGATCATGCCTAGATAATCTCATAACTATGCGCTTTTCTATCAATTGCTCAACAGTAATTTGTTCACCCACCGTAATACTTATCCTATCTTGAGAGAAGCCACTAGTGAAACCTATGGCCCCCGGGTCTATCTTTTATCATATAAGTTTTTCGTCTACTTTTATTTGCATCTTTTATTTTCCAATCTATATCATAAAAATACCAAAAATATTTATCTTATCTTATTATCTCTATTAGATCTCACTTTGGCAAGTTACCATGAAGGGATTGAAAACCCCTTTATCGTGTTGGTTGCGAGGTTCTTGTTTGTTTGTGTAGGTGCGTGGGACTTTTGAGGAGCCTCCTACTGGATTGATACCTTGGTTCTCAAAAATTGAGGGAAATACTTATGCTACTTCGCTGCATCACCCTTTCCTCTTCAAGGGAAAAACCAAACGCATGCTCAAGAGGTAGCAAAGACATGGCGGTGGGTGTTCCTGATAGTAATTAGGTGAAGGAAATATGCCCTAGAGGCAATAATAAAGTTATTATTTATTTCCTTATATCATGATAAATGTTTATTATTCATGCTAGAATTGTATTAACCGGAAACATAATACATGTGTGAACACATAGACAAACAGAGTGTCACTAGTATGCCTCTACTAGACTAGCTTGTTAATCAAAGATGGTTAAGTTTCCTAACCATAGACAAAGGAGTTGTCATTTGATTAACAAGGTCACATCATTAGTTGAATGATCTGATTGACATGACCCATTCCATTAGCTTAGCACCCGATCGTTTAGTATGTTGCTATTGCTTTTATCCATACTGATGGACTTTTGGAGTCACTTGATTATGAATCACTTGGCACTTGCGAACCGTGCCTCATGGGAAAGATGACTAAAACCCCGTTCTCCGGTACTATGGAGAGAGCAACAGATTTGTTGGAAATCATACATACAGATGTATGTGGTCCGATGAATGTTGAGGCTCGTGGCGGATATCGTTATTTTCTCACCTTCACAGATGATTTAAGCAGATATGGGTATATCTACTTAATGAAACATAAGTCTGAAACATTTGAAAAGTTCAAAGAATTTCAGAGTGAAGTTGAAAATCATCGTAATAAGAAAATAAAGTTTCTACGATCTGATCGTGGAGGTGAATATTTGAGTTACGAGTTTGGTCTACATTTGAAACAATGCGGAATAGTTTCAAGAACTCACGCCACCGGAACACCACAACAGTAATGGTGTGTCCGAACGTCGTAACGCACTTTAATAGATATGGTGCGATCTATGATGTCTCTTACAGATTTACCGCTATCGTTTTGGGGTTATGCTCTTGAGACGGCCGCATTCACGCTGAATAGAACACCGTCAAAATCCGTTGAGACGACACCTTATGAACTATGGTTTAGCAAGAAACCAAAGTTGTCGTTTCTTAAAGTTTGGGGATGCGATGCTTATGTGAAAAAGCTTCAACCTGATAAGCTCGAACCCAAATCGGAGAAATGTGTCTTCATAGGATACCCAAAGGAGACATTTGGGTACACCTTCTATCACAGATCCGAAGGCAAGACATTTGTTGCTAAGAATGGATCCTTTCTAGAGAAGGAGTTTCTCTCAAAAGAAGTGAGTGGGAGGAAAGTAGAACTTGATGAGGTAACTGTACCTTCTCCCTTATTGGAAAGTAGTTTATCACGAAACCGGTTTCTCGACATCTACACCAAATAGTGAGGAAGTTGATGATGTTGATCATGAAACTTCAGATCAAGTTACTACGTAACCTCGTAGATCAACCAGAGTAAGATCCGCACTGAGTGGTACGGTAATCCTGTTCTGGAAGTCATGCTACTAGATCATGATGAACCTACGAACTATGAAGAAGCGATGGTGAGCCCAGATTCCACAAAATGGCTTGAGGCCATGAAATCTGAGATGGGATCCATGTATGAAAACAAAGTGTGGACTTTGGTGGACTTGCCCGAGGTAGGCAAGCAATAGAAAACAAGTGGATCTTCAAGAAGAAGACTGAAGTCGACGGTAATGTTACTGTCTACAAAGCTCGACTTGTCGCAAAGGGTTTTCGACAAGTTCAAGGGATTGACTACGATGAGACCTTCTCACCCGTAGCGATGCTTAAGTCTGTCCGAATCATGTTAGCAATTGCCGCATTTTATGATTATGAAATTTGGCAAATGGATGTAAAGACTGCATTCTGAATGGATTTACGGAAGAAGAGTTGTATATGATGCAACCGAAGGTTTTATCGATCCAAAGGAGCTAACAAAGTGTGCAAGCTCCAATGATCCATTTATGGACTGGTGCAAGCATCTCGGAGTTGGAATAAATGCTTTGATAGTGTGATCAAAGCATTTGGGTTTATATGAACTTTTGGAGAAGCTCAGATTTACAAGAAAGTGAGTGGGAGCTCAGTAGCATTTCGATATTATATGTAGATGACACATTACTAATCGGAAATGATATAGAATTTCTAGATAGCATAAAGGGATACTTGAATAAGAGTTTTTCGATGAAGGACCTCGGTGAAGCTGCTTACATATTGGGCATCAAAATCTATAGAGATAGATCAAGACGCTTAATTGGACTTTCACAAAGCACATACCTTGACAAAATTTTGAAGAAGTTCAAAATGGATCAAGCAAAGAAAGGGTTATTGCACGTGTTACAAGGTGTGAAGTTGAGTAAGACTCAATGCCCGACCACCGCAGAAGATAGAGAGAAATGAAAGATGTTCCTATGCCTCAGCCATAGGCTCTATCATGTATGCAATGCTGTGTACTGCACTGATGTGTGCCTTGCTATAAGCTTAGCAGGAGGTACCAAAGTAATCCAGAGTGGATCATCGGGCGGTGGTCAAGAACATCCCAAATACCGAAAAGGACTAAGGATATGTTTCTCAGATATGGAGGTGACAAAGAGCTCATCGTAAATGGTTACGTTGATGCAAGCTTTGACACCGATCCGGACGATTCTAAATCACAAACCGGATAAGTATTTACACTAAACGGAGGAGCTGTCGGTTGGTGCAGTTCTAAACAAAGCGTCGAAGCGGGATCTACATGTGAAGCGGAGTACATAGCAGCTTCGAAGCAGCTAATGAAGGAGTCGGATGAAGGAGTTCATATCCGATCTAGGTGTCATACCTAGTGCATCGGGTCCAATGAAAATCTTTTGTGACAATCTCGAGCAATTGCTTTAGCGAAAGAATCCAGATTTCACAAGAGAACCAAACACATCAAGAGACGCTTCAATTCCATCCGGGACTTGGTCCGGTGGGAGACATAGAGATTTGCAAGATACATACGGATCTGAATGTAGCGGACCCTGTTGACTAAGCCTCTTCCACGAGCAAAACATGATCAGCACCAAGACTCCATGGGTGTTAGAATCATTACAATGTAATCTAGATTATTGACTCTAGTGCAAGTGGGAGATCAAGGAAATATGCCCTAGAGGCAATAATAAAGTTATTATTTATTTCCTTATATCATGATAAATGTTTATTATTCATGCTAGAATTGTATTAACCGGAAACATAATACATGTGTGAATACATAGACAAACAGAGTGTCACTAGTATGCCTCTATTAGACTAGCTTGTTAATCAAAGATGGTTAAGTTTCCTAACCATAGACAAAGGAGTTGTCATTTGATTAACAAGGTCACATCATTAGTTGAATGATCTGATTGACATGACCCATTCCATTAGCTTAGCACCCGATCGTTTAGTATGTTGCTATTGCTTTTATCCATGACTTATACATGTTCCTATAACTATGAGATTATGCAACTCCGTTTACGGAGGAACACTTTGGTACTACCAAACGTCACAACGAATCGGGTGATTATAAAGGAGTACTACAGTGTCTCCAAAGGCGGATGTTGGGTTGGCGTATTTCGAGATTAGGATTTGTCACTCCGATTGTCGGAGAGGTATCTCTGGGCCCTCTCGGTAATGCACATCACTTAAGCCTTGCAAGCATTACAACTAATGAGTTAGCTGTGAGATGATGTATTACGGAACGAGTAAAGAGACTTGCCGGTAACGAGATTGAACTAGGTATTGGATACCGACGATCGAATCTCGGGCAAGTAACATACCGATGACAAAGGAACAACGTATGTTGTTATGCGGTCTGACCGATAAAGATCTTCATAGAATATGTAGGAGCCAATATGGGCATCCAGGTCCCGCTATTGGTTATTGACCGGAGACGTGTCTCGGTCATGTCTACATTGTTCTCGAACCGTAGGGTCCGCACGCTTAAGGTTTCGATGACGGTTATATTATGAGTTTGTGTATTTTGATGTACCTAAGGAGATCGGAGTCCCGGATGTGATCACGGACATGACGAGGAGTCTCGAAATGGTCGAGATATAAAGATTGATATATTGGACGGCTATATTCGGACACCGGAAAGGTTCCGGAAGTTTCGGAGAAAACGGAGTGCCGAGGGGTTACCGAACCCCGGGAAGTAATGGGCCTTAATGGGCCAAGAGGGGAGAGAGAGGCTGCGCCAGGAGGTGGCGCGCCCCCCCATGGGGAGTCCGAATAGGACAAGGAGGGGCGCGCCCCCTTCCTCTCCCTCTCCTTCCTTCCCCCTTCCTCCTTCCTAGTTGGACTAGGAAAGGGAGTCCTACTCCCACTAGGAGGAGGACTCCCCCCTCCTGGCGCGCCCTCTAGGGCCAGCCGCCCTCCCCTTGCTCCTTTATATACGGGGGCAGGGGGGCACCCTAGGACACACAAGTTGATCCTTGAGATCGTTCCTTAGCCGTGTGCGGTGCCCCCCTCCACCATAATCCACCTCGGTCATATCGTAGCGGTGCTTAGGCAAAGCCCTGCGTCGGTAGAACATCAAGATCGTCACCACGCAGTCGTGCTGACGGAACTCTCTCTCCCCGGAGCTTTGCTGGATCGGAGCCCGAGGAGCGTCACCGAGCTGTATGTGTGTCAAGAACTCGGAGGCGCCGGAGTAACGGCGCTGGGATCGGTTGGATCGCGAGGAGAACGTACGACTACTTCCTCTACGTTGTGATTGCTTCCGCTTCGGTCTACGAGGGTACGTAGACAACACTCTTACCTCTCGTTGCTATGCATCACCATGATCTTGCGTGTGCGTAGGAATTTTTTTGAAATTACTATGTTCCCTAACAGTGGCATCCGAGCCTAGGTTTTTATGGTTTGATATTTTGCACGAGTAGAACACAAGTGAGTTGTGGACGATACAAGTCATACTGCCTACCAGCATGTCATACTTTGGTTCAGCGGTATTGTGAGATGAAGCGGCCCGGACCAACATTACGCGTACGCTTACGCGAGACTGGTTTCACCGTTACGAGCACTCGTGCTTAAAGGTGGCTGGCGGGTGTCTGTCTCTCTCACTTTAGTTGAACCAAGTGTGGCTACGCCCGGTCCTTGAGAAGGTTAAAACGGAGTCTATTTGACGAAATATCGTTGTGGTTTTGATGCGCAGGTGAGATTGGTTCTTGCTTAAGCCCGTAGCAGCCACGTAAAATTTGCAACAACAAAGTAGAGGACATCTAACTTGTTTTTGCAGGGCATGTTGTGATGTGATATGGTCAAGACGTGATGCTATATTTTATTGTATGAGATGATCATGTTTTGTAACCGAAGTTATCGGCAATTGGCTGGAGCCATATGGTTGTCGCTTTATTGTATGAAATGCAAACGCATACATAATTGCTTTACTTTATCACTAAGCGGTAGCGATAGTCGTAGAAGCAATAGATGGCGTAAACGACAATGGTGCTACGATGGAGATCAAGGTGTCGCGCCGGTGACGATGGTGATCACGACGGTGCTTCGGAGATGGAGATCACAAGCACAATATGATGATGGCCATATCATATCACTTATATTGATTGCATGTGATGTTTATCCTTTATGCATCTTATCTTGCTTTGATTGACGGTAGCATTTTAAGATGATCTCTCACTAAAATTATCAAGTAGTGTTCTCCCTGAGTATGCACCGTTGCCAAAGTTCGTCGTGCCGAGACACCACGTGATGATCGGGTGTGGTAAGCTCTACGTCCATCTACAACGGGTGCAAGCCAGTTTTGCACACGCAAAATACTCAGGTTATACTTGACAAGCCTAGCATATGCAGATATGGCCTCGGAACACGGAGACCGAAAGGTCGAGCGTGAATCATATAGTAGATATGATCAACATAAGATGTTCACCATTGAAAACTACTCCATCTCACGTGATGATCGGTTATGGTTTAGTTGATTTGGATCACGTGATCACATAGATGACTAGAGAGATATCTGTCTAAGTGTGAGTTCTTAAGTAATATGATTAATTGAACTTAAATTTATCATGAACTTAGTACCTGATAGTATCTTGCTTGTCTATGTATGTTTGTAGATAGATGGCTCGTGCTGTTGTTCCATTAAATTTTAATGCGTTCCTTGAGAAAGCAAAGTTGAAAGATGATGGTAGCAATTACACGAACTGTGTCCGTAACCTGAGGATTATCCTCATTGCTGCACGTAAGAGTTACGTCCCGGATGCACCGCTGGGTGCGAACTCTTCTTGATGTAACCGACGACGTTAAGAACGTCTGGCAGAGCAAAGCTGATGACTACTCTATAGTTCAGTGTGCCATGCTTTACGGCTTAGAACTGGGTCTTCAACGATGTTTTGAACGTCATGGAGCATATGAGATGTTCCAGGAGTTGAAGTTGATATTCCAACAGAATGCCCGGATTGAGAGATATGAAGTCTCCAATAAGTTCTATAGCTGCAAGATGGAAGAGAATGGGTCTGTCAGTGAGCACATACTCAGAATGTCTGGGTATTACAATCAATTGACTCAACTGGGAGTTAATCTTCCGGATGATTGTGTCATTGATGAATTCTTCAATTACTGCCACCAAGCTACAAAGGCTTCGTGATGAACTATAATATGCAAGGGTTGGTAAAGACTATGCCTGAGCTCTTCGCAATGCTAAAGGCTGCAGAGGTAGAAATCAAGAAGGAGCATCAAGTGTTGATGGTCAATAAGACCACTAGTTTCAAGAAGAAAGGCAAAGGGAAGAAGAAGGGGAACTTCAAGAAGAACAGCAAGCAAGTTGCTGCTTAGGAGAAGAAACCCAAGTCTGGACCTAAACCTGAAACGAGTGCTTCTCCGCAAGCGACCGGTCACTTTGGAAGCGGAACTGCCCCAAGTATTTGGCGGATAAGAAGGATGGCAAGGTGAACAAAGGTATATGTGATATACATGTTATTGATGTGTACCTTACTAGAGCTCGCAGAGCACTGGTATTTGATACTGGTTACATTGCTAATATTTGCAACTCAAAGCAGGGACTACGGATTGCTTAACACCGCAAAGGACGAGGTGACGATGCGCGTGGGAAATGGTTCCAAAGTCGATGTGATCGCGGTCGGCACACTACCTCTACATCTACCTTGGATTAGTTTTAGACCTAAATAATTGTTATTTGGTGCCGCGTTAAGCATGAACATTATATCTGGATCTTGTTTGATGCGAGACGGTTATTCATTTAAATCAGAGAATAATGGTTGTTCTATTTATATGAGTAATATCTTTTATGGTCATGCACCCTTGAAGAGTGGTCTATTTTAATGAATCTCGATAGTAGTGATACACATATTCATAATGTTGAAGCCAAAAGATGCAGAGTTGATAATGATAGTGCAACTTATTTGTGGCACTTGCCGTTTAGGTCATATCGGTATAAAGCGCATGAAGAAACTCCATATTGATGGACTTTTGGAGTCACTTGATTATGAATCACTTGGCACTTATGTAACCGTGCCTCATGGGCAAGATGACTAAAACCCGCTTCTCCGTACTATGGAGAGAGCAACAGATTTGTTGGAAATCATACATACTGTATGTATGTGGTCCGATGAATGTTGAGGCTCGTGGCGGATATCGTTATTTTCTCACCTTCACAGATGATTTAAGCGATATGGGTATATCTACTCAATGAAACATAAGTCTCAAACATTTGAAAAGTTCAAAGAATTTCAGAGTGAAGTTGAAAATCATCGTAATAAGAAAATAAAGTTTCTACGATCGATCGTGGAGGTGAATATTTGAGTTACGAGTTTGGTCTACATTTGAAACAATGCGGAATAGTTTCAAGACTCACGCCACCCGAACACCACAGCGTAATGGTGTGTCCGAACGTCAGAATCGCACTTTACTAGATATGGTGCGATCTATGATGTCTCTTCAGATTTACCGCTATCGTTTTGGGGTTATGCTCTTGAGACGGCCGCATTCACGCTGAATAGAACACCGTCAAAATCCGTTGAGACGACACCTTATGAACTATGGTTTAGCAAGAAACCAAAGTTGTCGTTTCTTAAAGTTTGGGGATGCGATGCTTATGTGAAAAAGCTTCAACCTGATAAGCTCGAACCCAAATCAGAGAAATGTGTCTTCATAGGATACCCAAAGGAGACAGTTGGGTACACCTTCTATCACAGATCCGAAGGCAAGACATTTGTTGCTAAGAATGGATCCTTTCTAGAGAAGGAGTTTCTCTCGAAAGAAGTGAGTGGGAGGAAAGTAGAACTTGATGAGGTAATCGTACCTTCTCCCTTATTGAAAGTAGTTTATCACGAAACCGGTTTCGCGACATCTACACCAAATAGTGAGGAAGTTGATGATGTTGATCATGAAACTTCAGATCAAGTTACTACGTAACCTCGTAGATCAACCAGAGTAAGATCCGCACTGAGTGGTACGGTAATCCTGTTCGGAAGTCATGCTACTAGATCATGATGAACCTACGAACTATGAAGAAGCGATGGTGAGCCCAGATTCCACAAAATGGCTTGAGGCCATGAAATCTGAGATGGAATCCATGTATGAAAACAAAGTGTGGACTTTGGTTGACTTGCCCGAGGGTAGGAAAGCAATAGAAAACAAGTGGATCTTCAAGAAGAAGACCGACGCCGACGGTAATGTTATCGTCTATTAAAGCTCGACTTGTCGCAAAGGGTTTTCGACAAGTTCAAGGGATTGACTACGATGAGACCTTCTCACCCGTGGCGATGCTTAAGTCTGTCCGAATCATGTTAGCAATTGCCGATTTTATGATTATGAAATTTGGCAAATGGATGTAAAGACTGCATTCTGAATGGATTTACGAAGAAGAGTTGTATATGATGCAACCGAAAGGTTTTATCGATCCAAAGGAGCTAACAAAGTGTGCAAGCTCCAATGATCCATTTATGGACTGGTGCAAGCATCTCGAGTTGGAATAAACGCTTTGATAGTGTGATCAAAGCATTTGGGTTTATATGACTTTTGGAGAAGCCTCAGATTTACAAGAAAGTGAGTGGGAGCTCAGAGCATTTCGATATTATATGTAGATGACACATTACTAATCGGAAATGATATAGAATTTCTGGATAGCATAAAGGGATACTTGAATAAGAGTTTTTCGATGAAGGACCTCGGTGAAGCTGCTTACATATTGGATCAAAATCTATAGAGAGTGATCAAGACGCTTAATTGGACTTTCACAAAGCACATACCTTGACAAAATTTTGAAGAAGTTCAAAATGGATCAAGCAAAGAAAGGGTTATTGCCTGTGTTACAAGGTGTGAAGTTGAGTAAGACTCAATGCCTGACCACCGCAGAAGATAGAGAGAAAATGAAAGATGTTCCCTATGCCTCAGCCATAGGCTCTATCATGTATGCAATGCTGTACCTGACCGATGTGTGCCTTGCTATAAGCTTAGCAGGAGGTACCAAAGTAATCCAGAGTGGATCATCGGGCGGTGGTCAAGAACATCCCGAAATACCTAAAAGGACTAAGGATATGTTTCTCGATATGGAGGTGACAAAGAGCTCATCGTAAACGGTTACGTTAATGCAAGCTTTGACACTGATCCGGACGATTCTAAATCACAAACCGGATCGTGATTTACACTAAACGGAGGAGCTGTCGGTTGGTGCAGTTCTAAACAAAGCGTCGTGGCGGGATCTACATGTGAAGCGGAGTACATAGCAGCTTCGAAGCAGCTAATGAAGGAGTCGGATGAAGGAGTTCATATCCGATCTAGGTGTCATACCTAGTGCATCGGGTCCAATGAAAATCTTTTGTGACAATATCGAGCAATTGCTTTAGCGAAAGAATCCAGATTTCACAAGAGAACCAAACACATCAAGAGACGCTTCAATTCCATCCGGACTTGGTCCGTGGGAGACATAGAGATTTGCAAGATACATACGGATCTGAATGTAGCGGCACCGCTGACTAAGCCTCTTCCACGAGCAAAACATGATCAGCACCAAGACTCCATGGGTGTTAGAATCATTACAATGTAATCTAGATTATTGACTCTAGTGCAAGTGGGAGATGAAGGAAATATGCCCTAGAGGCAATAATAAAGTTATTATTTATTTCCTTATATCATGATAAATGTTTATTATTCATGCTAGAATTGTATTAACCGGAAACATAATACATGTGTGAATACATAGACAAACAGAGTGTCACTAGTATGCCTCTACTAGACTAGCTTGTTAATCAAAGATGGTTAAGTTTCCTAACCATAGACAAAGGAGTTGTCATTTGATTAACAAGGTAAACATCATTAGTTGAATGATCTGATTGACATGACCCATTCCATTAGCTTAGCACCCGATCGTTTAGTATGTTGCTATTGCTTTTATCCATGACTTATACATGTTCCTATAACTTTGAGATTATGCAACTCCCGTTTACGGAGGAACACTTTGGTACTACCAAACGTCACAACGAATCGGGTGATTATAAAGGAGTACTACAGTGTCTCCAAAGGCGGATGTTGGGTTGGCGATTTCGAGATTAGGATTTGTCACTCCGATTGTCGGAGAGGTATCTCTGGGCCCTCTCGGTAATGCACATCACTTAAGCCTTGCAAGCATTACAACTAATGAGTTAGCTGTGAGATGATGTATTACGGAACGAGTAAAGAGACTTGCCGTAACGAGATTGAACTAGGTATTGGATACCGACGATCGAATCTCGGGCAAGTAACATACCGATGACAAAGGAACAACGTATGTTGTTATGCGGTCCGACCGATAAAGATCTTCGTAGAATATGTAGGAGCCAATATGGGCATCCAGGTCCCGCTATTGGTTATTGACCGGAGACGTGTCTCGGTCATGTCTACATTGTTCTCGAACCGTAGGGTCCGCACGCTTAAGGTTTCGATGGCGGTTATATTATGAGTTTGTGTATTTTGATGTACCAAGGAGTTCGAGTCCGGATGTGATCACGGACATGACGAGGAGTCTCAAATGGTCGAGACATAAAGATTGATATATTGACGGCTATATTCGGACACCGGAAAGGTTCCGGAAGTTTCGGAGAAAACCGGAGTCTTGGAGGGTTACCGAACCCCGGGAAGTGATGGGCCTTAATGGGCCAAGAGGGAGAGAGAGGGCTGCGCCAGAGGTGGCGCCCCCGGGGAGTCCGAATAGGACAAGGAGGGGAGGCGCCCCCTTTCCCTCTCCTCTCCCTTTCCTTCCTTCCCCTTCCTCCTTCCTAGTTGGACTAGGAAAGGGGAGTCCTACTCCCACTAGGAGGAGGACTCCCCCTCCCTTGGTGCGCCCTCTAGGGCCGGCCGGCCCTCCCCCTTGCTCCTTTATATACGGGGGCAGGGGGGGCACCCTAGGACACACAAGTTGATCCTTGAGATCGTTCCTTACCCGTGTGCGGTGCCCCCCTCCACCATAATCCACCTCGGTCATATCGTAGTGGTGCTTAGGCAAAGCCCTGCGTCGGTAGAACATCAAGATCGCTCCCACGCCGTCGTCTTGACGGAACTCTCTCCCCGGAGCTTTGCTGGATCGGAGCCCGAGGAGCGCCACCGAGCTGTACGTGTGTCAAGAACTCGGGGCGCCGGAGTAACGGCGCTGGGATCGGTTGGATCGCGAGGAGAACGTCGACTACTTCCTCTACGTTGTGATCGCTTCGCTTCGGTCACGAGGGCGTGACAACACTCTTACCTCTCGTTGCTATGCATCACCATGATCTTGCGTGTGCGTAGGAATTTTTTTGAAATTACTACGTTCCCTAACATTAGGATGGCCCGTCCAACACGAAGATTCTTGCCAATGAGGAAGTTCTTCCACCCAACCGAGCTGAAGTGTGTGCGACCGTCCGTGTCCACGCCGTACCCATAGGTGGTGACGGAGCCCCTTGAGGTAAGATGTATTCCAGCAGAGCCTTCTTCATCAGGCTCGATACCACAACTCATAGATAGGCTCTTTGGCAATTTCTGTATAAGAAAAACATATCAATTAATAAGTAGCCTCGCACATACTCTTGCAAATATATTCCTACTACGTATAGGTTTCTACACTATCAAAAACAGTACTCCCTCCGTCCGGAAATACTTGTCATCAAAATGAATAAAAGGGGATGTATCTAGATGTATTTTAGTTCTAGATACATCCCTTTTTGTCCATTTTGATGACAAGTATTTTCGGACGGAGGGAGTACTACATATCTACTAATCTTGAATTCTATGAAGTAAGCATGTAATCGGATTGTACACTAAGTATAACATACCATAACATGCCAATCAACCATGGTACTTGTCAGGCGGGTCACGAATGGCACCCCGACAAAGTCAGCACGTGGCGGAATTATGTCCCATAGGTTGCACACCTCGTCCTCGCTCAACCTTATTCTTTGAGTATAGATGGCTTCATCAAGTGAGTCCTCATCATCTTCATCCGTATTGAGATAAATGACGGCCAGCTTGGGTCTTTCTACTCTGAAGGAGAAGCTAATCAACTCACCACCAGTGATACCCATGTGGGAGATGAAACGGTTCCATCCATATCCTCTGATCTGTGACATATTTCGTCCTTTCTCGACCTCCATAGTGCAGGGGCCCCCAGGAGCCTCAAAGGTCACAGTGTCTTTGGTCAGCTTGTTGAATTCCAACCTCACATTGCATGGGATGATCTGTGTATACACAATGATAATATACACAATGCATTAATGCGAATAACACTAAAAACAAAATAGTTGTTACAAGTTTCATATATTTTGCTACCTCTGCAGGAAGAAAACTTCATTTGGAAGTAGATGCTTAACAACATGCTGGGCTTGCAAGGCTCTTTGGCGCATCTTGACTTGCATAGTCGACATGGTGGTGGTGGTGGTGTCGCCATTTTCCTAAAGCAATATTAGAAAAGGATTAACAATCCACTTCAGAGGAAAAATTCGACATGACCTTTGCTAAAAAAGGACATATCGAGCGCGTGAAATTTTTCGGAACGGAAATTAATCAACACTCTGGCAAAACATAGGCCACTCGGAGCTGTTACCTACAAACATGGTCACTTGGGGAAGCACATATCCTATTTGAGCAACACTAGATATACATGTTTATATCTACATCATATGAGCAATTCTTGAGCAGCACTAAATAAACTAGTTGTACTAAAAAATCTACATCATCATCTATTCAAAATGTTCTATACCTAAAACATTTACATCATCATCCACTATTACTATTTCTTTTACTAAATCCTAAAAATATGCCCTAGGTTCACAATATAACAACTACATAACATTTTTTCAAATTCTACCAACTAAAAATTTCCATTACTAAAATTTCTAATCAAAGGACCTAAAATTTCCTATTCTATTCAAAACACCTAAAATAGGCTAAAAATTATTCTATTACAGAACCTACATTCTACAATGTCTACATTCTAAAATCTACATTTAAACTACCTACATTCTACAAGAACAGAGAGAAGGGAGGGAGGAGGGGTAGGAAGGAGGGAGGGAGGAGGGGTAGGAAGGAGGGAGGGAGGAGTGGGAGGAAGGAGGGAACAGATGGGAAGGATGGGGAGGAGGAGGTAGGAGGATCTACCTCGGTGGCGGTGACGGTGGGGGGGAGGGGAGGGCGACGACATCGGGATGGAGGAGGGAGGGGGCGACGGCCGGCGGGATGCAGGAGGGAGGGGGTGATGGTCGGCGGCGGGATGGAGGTGGGGAGGGGCGACAATGCGGCAGCGGCAAATGATAGGGCTGGTGCGGGGGAGAGTGAGTTGGAGCAGAGAGAGGAGAGTGAGGGGCGGCCTAGTGATAGGATGGCTTTAGCAGTAGCGTGTATCTCGGTACGCGCTGCTGCTAAATGCCCTAGCAGTACCGCCTTCCTACAAAAAGCACTACTGCTAAGTGTAAGCATGCAAAAATATATTGGCCATCTATGCAAAAATACATTGGCCATCAATGATCTTTTGTGTACAATCTGAATTGTTAATACGAGTCCTCTCCCGGTAGAAACCGGAGAAGACTCATATTGCAGCCACAAATTCTACACATAGAGTTCAATGAAAATTAAAAGGTTGTGATAGCTTGAGAAGTAACATATTTAAGGTGGTAAACACCCTGTTCCCAGAGCGAGGTGGGACTAAACTTGTGGACTGAACTTAGCAGTAGCGAGTTTTATCGAAAGGCGTTGCTGCTAACATCTATAGCAGTAGCGCGCTATGTGATATGGCGCTACTGCTATAACTAGCTTGACGGTGAGGTCATGGCAATTATAGTAGTAGCGCGGTTTACAAATGACGCGCTACTGCTATGTTCGCTTTCAGCAGCGCGTTTTGGTGGCACGCGCTGCTGCTAAATAGCACGAGCGCCGTATTTTAAAGCGTGTTGGTAGTAAGATTCTGTGTATAAGGTTTTTCCTAGTAGTGTTATGTTGTGGTGTTCCAGGTGGCGTGAGCTGTGAAACTATTCCACATTGTTTTAAATGAAGGCCAAACTCATAACTCAAATATTCTCCTCCACGATCAGATCGTAGAAACTTTATTTCCTTGTTATGATGATTCTCCACTTCACTATGAAATTCTTTGAACTTTTCAAATGTTTCAGACTTGTGTTTCATTAAGTAGATATACCCATATCTGCTCAAATCATCTGTGAAGGTCAGAAAATAATGATACTCGCCACGAGCATCAACACTCATTGGACCACATACATCAATATGTATTATTTCCAATAAGTCACTAGCTCGTTCCTTTGTTCGGGAGAATGGTGTTTTAGTCATCTTGCCCATAAGGCACGGTTCACAAGTATTAAATGATTTATAACCAAGTGATTCCAAAAATCCATCTTTATGGAGTTTCTTCATGCACTTTACACCGATATGACCCAAACTGCACTGCCACAAACAAGTTGCACTATCATTATCAACTTTGCATCTTTTGACATCAATATTATGAATATGTGTATCATCATGATCAAGATTTAACAGAAATAGACCACTCTTCAAGGGTGCATGACCTTAAAAGATATTGCTCATATAAATAGAACAACCATTATTCTCTGATTTAAATGAATAACCTCTCGCACTAAACAAGATCCAGATATAATGTTCATGCTCAACGCTGGCACCAAATAACAATTATTCAGGTCTAAAACTAATCCCGAAGGTAGATTTAGAGGTAGCGTGCCGACGGCGATCACATCAACCTTGGAACCATTTCCGACGCGCATCGCCACCTCATCCTTAGCCAATCTTCGTTTAATCCGTAGTCCCCGCTTTGAGTTACAAATATGAGCAACCGAACCGGTACCAAATACCCGACACTACTACTTGAATTAGTAAGGTACACATCAATAACATGTATATCAAATATACCTTTGTTCACCTTGCCATCCTTCTTATCCGCCAAATACTTGGGGCAATTCTGCTTCTAGTGACCAATTCCTTTGCAGTAGAAGCACTCAGTTTAAGGCTTGGGTCCAAACTTGGGTTTCTTCCCGGGAGTGACAACTTGCTTGCCAGTCTTTTTGAAGTTCCCCTTCTTTTTACTCTTGACCTTCTTCTTGAAACTAGTGGTCTTGTTAACCATCAACACTTGATGCTCCTTTTTGACTTCTACCTTCATGGCCTTTAGCATCGCGAAGAGCTCGGGAATAGTCTTTTCCATCCCTTGCATATTGTAGTTCATCACGAAGCCTTTGTAGCTTGGTGGCAGTGATTGAAGAACTCTGTCAATGACACAATCATCTAGAAGATTAACTCCTAGCTGAGTCAAGTGATTATGGTACCCAGACATTCTGAGTATGAGCTCACTAACAGAATTGTTCTCCTCCATCTTGCAGCTATAGAACTTGTTGGAGACTTCATATCTCTCAACTCAGGCATTTGCTTGAAATATCAACTTCAACTCCTGGAACATTTCATATGGTCCATGACGTTCAAAACATCCTTGAAGTCTCGATTCTAAGCCGTAAAGCATGGCACACTGAACTAACGAGTAGTCATCAACACGCGACTGGCAAGCATTCACAATGTCTGCAGTTGCTAGGGCAGGTGGTACACCTAGTGGTGCATCAAGGACATAATTCTTCTGTGCAGCAATGAGGATAATCCTCAAGTTGCGGACCCAGTCCGTGTAGTTGCTGCCATCATCTTTCAACTTAGCTTTCTCTAGGAACACACTAAAATTCAAAGGAACGGTAGCACGGGCCATTGATCTACAACATAGATATGCAAAAAAACTATCAGGACTAAGTTCATGATAAATTAAGTTCAATTAATCATACTACTTAAGAACTCCCACTTAGATAGACATTGCTCTAGTTATCTAAATGATACGTGATCCAAATCAACTAAACCATGTCCAATCATCATGTGAGATGGAGTAGTCTTCAATGGTGAACATCACTATGTTGATCATATCTACTATATGATTCACGTTCGACCTTTGGGTCTCCAGTGTTCCGAAGCCATATATGTATATGCTAGGCTCGTCAAGTTTAACACGAGTATTCTGCGTGTGCAATTCTGGCTTACACCCATTGTATTTGAACATAGAGCCTATTACACCCGATCATCACGTGGTGTCTCCGCACGAAGAACTTTCACAACGGTGCATACTCGAGGAGAACACTTATACCTTGAAATTTTAGTGAGGTATCATCTTATAATGCTACCGCCATACTAAGCAAAATAAGATGCATAAAAGATAAACATCACATGCAATCAAAATATGTGACATGATATGGCCATCATCATCTTGTGCTCATGATCTCCATCACCGAAGCAACGTCATGATCTCCATCGTCATCGGCTTGACACCTTGATCTCCATTGTAGCGTCGTGGTCATCTCGCCAACCATTGCTTATACGACTATCGCTACCGCTTAGTGATAAAGTAAAGCAATTACATAGCTCTTGTATTTCATACAATAAAGCGACAACCATATGGCTCCTGCCAGTTGCCGATAACTTTTACAAAACATGATCATCTCATACAACAATCATGTCTTGACCATATCACATCACAACATGCCCTGCAAAAACAAGTTAGACATCCGCTACTTTGTTTGTTGCAAGTTTTACATGGCTGCTAGCATGAACCGTACATACCTACAGCACAAAAACCACAACGGTGATTTTATCAAGTTTGCTGTTTTAACCTTCACAAGGACCGGCCGCAGTCAAATCCGATTCAACTAAAGTTGGAGAAACAGACACCCACCAGCCACCTTTATGCAAAACTAGTTGCATGTTTGTCGGTGGAACCGGTCTCATGAACGCGGTCATGTAAGGTTGGTCCGCGTCGCTTCATCCAACAATACCGCCGAATAAAAATAAGACATTTGTGGTAAGCAGTATGATGATCACCGCATGTCGGTGTCAAAACCGGCGGATCTCGTGTAGGGGGTCCCGAACTATGCGTCTTAGGCTAATGGTAACAGGAGGCTGGGGACACGATGTTTTACCCAGGTTCGGGCCCTCTCGATGGAGGTAATACCCTACTTCCTGCTTGATTGATCTTGATGATATGAGTATTACAAGAGTTGATCTACCACGAGATCGTCTGAGCTAAACCGTAGAAGCTAGCCTATGATTATGATTGTTGTTGTCCTCACGGACTAAACTCTCGGTTTATATAGACACGAGAGGGGGCTAGGGTTACAGTCGATTCTACAGAGAAGGAAATCTACATATCCGAATATCCAAGCTTGCCTTCCACGCAAAGGAGAGTCCCATCCGGACACGGAACAAAGTCTTCAATCTTGTATCTTCGTAGTCCAACAGTCCAGCCAAAGTATATAGTCCGGCTGTCCGAGGTCCCCTTAATCCAAGACTCCCTCAGTAGCCCCTGAACCAGGCTTCAATGACGATGAGTCCGGTGTGCATATTGTCTTCGATATTGCAAGGCGGGTTCCTTCTCCGAATACTCCATAGAAGATTTAGGGCACAAGGGTCGTATCCGGCTCTGCAAAACAAATTCCACATACCACCATAGAGAGTATAATATTCCACAAATCTAATCTGCTGACAGCTTTTTATAGCATGACATCACGCCACGGTTCGATCTTTATTCGAACCGTTTTCCTCTTTCAACCACCACGCTAAGCGAGGCGGTTTTATTGGCATGTCTTGTCGAGCGAGATCGTGTACCCTTTATCACGGATTCTCATCAATACAAAAGGGTAAACCAACCGTGTTTGTTTAATATGACTCCTCGATTTTAGGCAAGTCCCAAGCGGTCACGCTGGGGATGCTTGATATTCGCCCTCTTTATAAAGGGGCCAAGGCCTGTCCTTTTCATCCCACGCCGATCCTTCCTTCCCGCACCTCGAGTTCCAACACCCAAGGCTCAAGCTAAAGCACTTGGTCTTTCGACCATGTCCGGATCAATCAAGGCCGGTGGATGGCCTCCTCCGTCACAGAGGAGGACATCCGGAAGCTTAGGGAGGCCAGGTATCTCACCACCGAGATTCCGCACAGGCTACCTGCTCCAGGGCAGGTCGTCCCCACTCCCGAACCCAACGAGAGCTTTGTCTTTATCTCCCACTTTCTTCGAGGGCTAGGTTTTAGCGCTGATCCCTTCGTAAGAGGGCTCATGTTCTATTACGGACTAGATTTGCACGATCTAGCTCCGGATTTCGTTCTTCACATCTCGTCATTTATCGTCGTGTGTGAAGCCTTCCTCCGCATCACCCCCCACTTCGGCCTATGGCTCAAGACCTTCAATGTGAGGCCGAGGGTGATCGACGGGCGCCACGCGAAGTGCAGAGGCGCTATAATAAGCTAAGGCGCCGGCGTCCCATGGCCAAAGGGCTATTTCGTGGAGACTTCTGATTTATGGCAGCGGGAGTGGTTTTACATCACTGCTCCCCGAGGTACAAAGCGGGTGGCTGCTCCAACGTTCCGCCCGGGCCCTCCACCACAACTGGCGTCATGGGTCAACAAAGAGCTGGACTGGGGGCCAGCAAATGACATGCCGACATTACAGAGCCGCATCCGAGACCTTCTCAAGAGGGATATCAGTCTTGCCGGGATAATGCAAGTGATGCTGGTTCGTCGAGTCCTGCCCTGCCAACGTCGTCCTCTTCATATGTGGGAGTTCAACCGGGAAGGACTGCGAACCGTTCAACAATTCTTTGGCATGACGCTCAAAGAGATGTACGAGTTATTCTTCAGATCACGAATAAAGTGTCCGGAAACCACTGAGGACGTGGGTCTCAATTGTAATCACCCGGATACCCCGGTAAATACTTCTGCTGCCGAACACAGCATCCTTTATATTTATTATAACATCATTCTAAAAAATGTTCTCTGCCAGGACTGGCTGAAGAAGGCGGAGAGGATTAGGTGTCCGACCCCTCTTCCCGAAGGCTCGCCGAATCCTTTGTTGACTAGGATGCTTGATCGCGCACCATATCAGGTGCCATCAGGCGAAGACGAGGGGAGGAATAGAGAAGCCATAGATGGGACTCATTTTTTACACATCCAGATTGGAGGAGTAGGTGCCTCCGCAAAGGAGGATAATCGGGGAGGGGAATCTAAAATCCCCTCTCCCCAAGGTAAGAAAAGGGGCGCTTCCGAAGATTTGGAAACGGAAGCTTCTAAACGAGGGAAGAAAACCTCGCAAGGGGGCCGGTCCTCCACTGAACCGTAAGTGAAAGTGTACTTTGATAAACATACCCTGTTTTGTTTATGAGAATAATGACCAAAACATATTTGTTGCAGTCCAGCTCGTAGCCCTTCTCCACAGAATTCGTCCTCAGGGGATCTTCCTCCGGAGATGATGGAGAGCGAGTCGCCTCCCCTGCCTCCCCGTCACATGGGGCGGACGATCCCGAAGTGTCATCATGGAGGATTTCTTCGGATCCACCAAGGCCAAAAGTTGACCCTTCGGCTGCCCGGAGTCTGAAATATCCGTCTCCTAAGGAGAGCTTCAGGGGGAGTCCGGGATTGCCCGGGGCATAGCCGAACACACTAATGGGCCTTCTGGAGCGAGCGGCCGTCTCCGGGATGCATCATGCTCTAATGGGCACGGTAGTTGAGAGGATTTCATCCGTGAAAAGCGGTTTGAATGAAGCTTTTATGAGTCTACTGAGAGGCTTTGAGGTACGCAAAAAGTATATTTTTGATGTTTCCGCACATGCTAAGTGTGCTCTATATAGATAGTAGCCCCTGAGACTCTGGTTGCCATCAACGTGGCGGACAGAGGATCATAATCTCTGGTAATAATCGCGCTGCTTTATGTGCAGGTGGCTGAGGGTTCGGCGACCGACCGATCTGCTGATTTTACCGAACTAAAGCGGCAGCTAGACATGGCCGATGCCGACATCACGCTTGTTAACAAGCGGCTTGACGAGGCCCATGGTATGTATATTCGGCTTGTCAGCAAATCTTTAAGAGGATCATGATGCTAGTGTCTATAATATGCTGTCACTGCAGATGGAGCTGCTGCCGTGGAGACCCTTCGGGCGGAGCTTGCCCGAGCCAAGGAGCAAGCCCGGATAAGTGATGCGACCGCTCTAAAGGCGGTCAAGGAGTTAAGAGCCAAACAGGCTGCTCGATGCCGGAGCGAAGAAAAGATAGCTCAGATGGCTATCGCGCTGGAAGATGCCGACAACCGCCGCGAGCTCCTTGAAAAGGAAAATCAAGCAAAAGCGGCTGACCTGAAGAAGGCCCTGGAGGCAGCCAAGGAAACCCGCTCTAAAATGAGGGGGATGAGGGAGGAGCTTCGTGAAGCCGGAGATATCGTGGCTGGAAAGCCCTATCTGTTGTGGATGAAATTCGAAGATCCAAAGTATGCCCCTCTGGATCAGTTGTGGAGTGCGGCGGACGCTTATGCGGACCTGGCAAAGAGTGCTGCTGATGCGTCCGAGTTTTACAAAGATCGGAAGGACCATAAGGTTGAGAGGTTATTCTGGTCGCAGTTCAGTGCCCCGACGCATCCACTGCCATTGAATGAAAAGATGGCCGCATGGGCCGAACTCCACAGGTTGTCTGGGCTTGCTATGAGGTTTGTCGTGGATCATCTTTGGCCACAAGGACCAAGGCCAGATAGCTATTTTGGATTGGTGCAACAATTCCTTGGTGCTGTGTCGCATATCAATGCTGTGAAGAGGTCGGTGTGCATAGAGGGCTAGGATGGAAGCCACCACTATTGCAACCTGGAGTGCGGCGGGCAGCCAGGACTCGGCCGAGCACTATTTCGAAGAAGTCTTAGAAGGCGCCCGTTTAATAGAGGCTCAGTGCTCGAAGAGTGCCATGTTCGAATGACATGTATCGCGATTGTAAAGACAATGCTATTTTGATTATAAAGGCTGTTTTAATACTTTTGCCCAAAGGTATTATAATGCCTCCTGTGCGGCCGTTTATGTATATATATATATATCCTGGAAGTTTGCAGCCGTCGGCTTCAGTCCCCATGCATATAATGTAGGGGTGTTCGAGAAAATGCGTAGTCACACTTGATCCAACGTCTTGGTCCGTTAAGGAGGTGATAGCGTGGCGAACCAGGCAATCAGACTATATAGCTTTAACACTTTCACTTAGCCATAGGAGTTTGACGGTGGGGCTACTATATAGCCCCTGATACTTTCACGTTCAGCCGGATATGGTGCGCGTATGTACGTGACCGGGAAACCGGTCCTTCGTTAATGCGGAGGAATCGTGAAGATTCCGCTGGGTCATCGAGTGGTTGACCAGTCTCGCGCTGTATCATGACAGTCAGTTTTCGGCTTTCTCTACTGAGGTGCTCGTCCAGGTGAACCGGGGCACAATCGCAATAGTTCTCCTGGTGCCGCCTTAGCCGATAGAATGGAACGTAAGGTAGCAAAACACGGGAGCCGAGCAAACCCAACATTTGACCAAAGACATGATTCAAAGCTGATGCATATAAGGCCAAACTCACAACGCCGAACACTCCCTAAGGTATTCAGACTTTATAATGTGTATTGGGCTGAATAACGCCCTCAACAATGAGCCCTGAGTTTCCAGGTATGAGTAGTAGTATGGTGTGACAAAAATACCAAAAACGCCAGTATCCCTCCCGGTTGTATAAAGTTTCCGGAGGGGGAGAAGCAACAAGAGATGTTAAAAAGGTTTACGCAGGGTCTTAATCTAAAGAGAAACCTTTGTGCGGGGCCCTGCTGCACATCTGCGCCTTTATCTCCGTTGTGCCATATCCTGGAAGGGTGTAGCACGATGATCACCTGTAAAAGAAAAAACCCAGATGAAAGACTTCGTGCGAGGTGCTCGTTAATCTGAATGAATCATGAAAATGCGATATGCTATTTTTATTGATAGGGTCAAGCCAAACTATGGGCTCTTTTTGCGAGCAACCCCTAGCATCTTTTGTGGGGAAATCCCAACTGGGCTGTTACATTAGGTGGAGCGCCGGACTCGTCTAACCGTGTCCGTGGTCTTGACGACCGGCCATTAGTCCTGGTTGGAGGGACCGCTCAGTTTTCGGCTGATAGAGCCGCCACATATTCTTCCGCGCATAAGGAACGCTCCGTGTTTCCGCTAACTGTGATGACGCCGCATGGAGCGGGCATCTTATGTTTGAGGTAGGCGTAATGCAGTACTGCATTAAAACGAGCAAAGGCCATTCGTCCGAGTAGTTCGTGATAGCCGCTCTGGAATGGAGCGATGTTGAAGGTTAATTCCTCGCTTCTGAAGTTGTCGAGGAACCGAATACAACCTCTAGTACTAGAGAGCCCGTACAGTGGGCCTCAACACCTGGTATTACTCCTTTAAAGGTAGTGTTACTTAGGCTAATCCTTGAAGGGTCTATCCCCATTTTGCGGACAGTGTCCTGATATATCAGGTTTAGACTACTGCCGCCGTCCATGAGGACTCGTGTGAGATGGTATCCGTCAATTATTGGGTCGAGCACCAAGGCAGCCGATCCTCCGTGCCGGACACTAGTCGGACGGTCCCTGCGATCGAAGGTGATCGAGCAGGCCGACCAGGGATTAAATTTGGGGGCGACGGGCTCGACAGCGTATACGTCTCTGAGTGCGCGTTTGCGTGTTCTCTTTGGAATGTGAGTTACGTAAATCATATTCACTGTTTTGACTTCTGGAGGGAATTTTTTCTGTCCTCCAGTGTTTGGCTGATGAGGCTCATCCTCGTCTTCACTTGGCGTCTCCCTCCCCTTTTGTTCGGCATTCAGATTGCCGGCCTGTTTAAAAAACCCAACACTCTCTGTGGGTGTGGTTTGCAGGTTTTTCGAGGGTGCCATGAATGTGACATAATTTGTCTAGAATCTTGTTTAGGCTGGACGGTCCATCTCTGCTACTTTTAAATGGCTTCTTCCGTTGACCGAGTCGAGAGCCCCTTGATCCGGCATTGACTGTCGTGTTCTCTGGGCTGTCATTATTGTTTTGACGCTTGTTTTTGTTGCATCGCGACTTCCCGTTGCCATCCCTGACTTCGGATGTGCTTGGGTCATAGGTGCTGCTACGGGCCAGCGAGCTGTCCTCGCTCGTGCAAAAGCAGGTCATGAGGCTTGTTAAGGCTGCCATCGTCCTCGGCTTTTCTTGGCCGAGGTGTCTGGCAAGCCATTCGTCCCAAATACTGTGTTTGAAAGCCGCGAAGGCTTCGGCATCCGGGCAATCGACTATTTGATTTTTCTTAGTAAGAAACCTGTTCCAGAGCTTTCGGGATGACTCTCCGGGCTGTTGAATTACCGTAGGTCGTCAGTGTCCGAAGGCCGGACACAGGTCCCTTGAAAATTGGCCCTGAAAGCATCCTCGAGCTCTTCCCAACTTCCAATTGAGTTTTCGGGAAGGCTTTTCAACCAGTGCCGAGCTGGTCCCTTTAATTTGAGGGGTAGATACTTAATGGCATGGAGATCGTCTCCGCGAGCCATGTGGATATGAAGGATAAAGTCCTCGATCCAGACCCCAGGGTCTGTAGTTCTGTCGTATGCCTCTATATTCACGGGTTTAAATCCTTCCGGAAATTCATGATCCAGTACCTCGTCGGCGAAGCACAGTGGGTGTGCGGCACCCCTGTATTTGGTTGTGGCGTGGCATGCTGTCGACGGTTGTTGTGTTCGGATCTGATTCCAAGCTGGTATTTGATCGATGTGATCATTTCGGTAGCTCTGATCCTGTGCCGGAGGGCGCTTCCTAGATCCGTAGATGGATCTGGCCATACCGGACTTTCTGTCCAGGAGCTCACATAAATCGTGTGCTGACTTGTGGGCGGCATCATTAGCCGTCTTGTCATGGCCGCGGGGCGTTCGGTCTGGCTGATTGGTCGTTTTCGGCTGAGTGGGCTCTACGGCCTCGTCGTCGAATTCGGGCAGCAGCTTGCGCTTTGGATAGCTCTTTGTGTGGCGATCGTCACTGTATTTTTCTTATCTGTCTAGCACTTTGTTCCACCTGCGGTTGAGCGTATCCTGCGCGGCCTTAAGCCTTTGCTTCTGCTTCTTTAGGCTCCTCGCGGTGGCTATAAGCCTTCTGTGGAGGTTCTATTGTTCCAAGAGTTTTCCTGGGATGACGAGTGCGTCATCGTCCGGGCTGTTCTGCTCTCCAAAGACACGTTGTTGAATTTTACCCTCGGGATCGGCGTTATCTGACGTTGGGTCCGGACTATTTTCACCATCCCCTGACTCATCCTGCTACATCGCTGGGTCCATGGGGTCGTCGTTTCCTTTGGGATTAACCGGGGTATTATTATTTCTTGTGCTGTTGTCGCTGTTTTTACTGTGGCGGGATTTAGAGCGGCGTCTACGGCGCCGCTTTGGTGGCTTATCGAGGGGATTATCCTTCGTTGTATCGTCACCATCGCCTTCTTTTGGTGTGTCCACCATGTATATATCGTATAATGAGGTGGCTGTCCAGCGCCCACTGGCGGTGGTTCCTGTTCTTCTCCTGCATCGTCGTAAATACCGTTGACATCTTCGGAGTCGAAATCGAGCGTGTCGGTTAAGTCATTGACAGTGGCTATGAAGTGGGTGGTGGGTGGGGAACGGATTTATTCGTTGTCCGCTTCCCCCTCGAGCCGGACATAGTTCGGCCAAGAGTCTCCTGACAAGGACAGAGACCTTAATGAGTTCAGCACATTACCCAAGGGTGAGTGGTGAAAAATATCCGCGGCGGTGAACTCCATGACGGGTGCCCATTCTGATTCGACAGGCACAGTCGCATGCGGTTCGGACCCTGCAGCCGGAGACGAGTCCGGGGGTCGGATAACGCCACTCTCACAAGAGGTGGGATCAGTGTTCGGCTCCGACGCTGATGAGTGTGCGGCCTCTGTGGCGGGGGTGCATCCACCCGTCTTCGGAAGGCACGATCTGCTCCGAATTGATTCCCGGTGCCAATGCGGGTGCGATCTCCCGAATACTGTCCGACAGCAGATCAAAGTCATGTCCGTCGTGACTGTTTGGCGCACCTATCATGGGCTTGAATCCGTCGAAGATCAAGTCTCCACGGATGTCGGCAGTGTAGTTTAAGCTTCCAAACCTAACATGATGGCCAGGGGCATAGCTATCGATCTACTCTAGATGGCCAAGCGAGTTGGCCCGCTGTACAAAGCCGCCGAATACGAAGATCTGTCCGAGAAGGAAAACCTCCCCCTGGACCACATCGTTGAAGACGATCATGGGAGCCATCAAGCCTTATCGCGACGGCACAGTGGAACTCTCAATGAAAGCACCAATGTCGGTGTCAAAACCAGCGGATCTCGGGTAGGGGGTCCCGAACTATACGTCTAAGGCTAATGGTAACAGGAGGCAGGGGACACGATGTTTTACCCAGGTTCGGGCCCTCTCGATGGAGGTAATACCCTACTTCCTGCTTGATTGATCTTGATGATATGAGTATTACTGAAAGGGCTAGTTATTGACTAGAGGGGGGGTGAATAGGCGATTTTTATGAAAGTCTTCAAAACATGGGAGTTTCAAAGACAGACAATATAAATAACACTATTCTAATGCAGCGAAAGGTAGACTACACTAGACAAGCCATAGTCAAGTATTCAATGGGGTGAAAGCATGAAGACTAATAGCAGCTAGGTAGTAAAGATCAGGATGGAAGATAGTATGAAGCCAATCAGAACAGATAGTCACACAGTGAAGTCAAACAGATAATACAAGCAGGCAATGACTTCACGAAGACAAACTGTAAGTAAAGAGTAGTAAGAAATAGAACCAGTGGCTACAGAAGGATAAGGATTTGTTCGACCAGTTCTAGTTGCTGTGAAAACTGTACATCTGGTTAGGGAGGCTGAGATTCAACTCAGAAGACTGCGTCTTCACCTTATTCCCCTTGAGCTAAGGACACTTAGTCCCCGCCCAATCACTCTGGTAAGTCTTCAAGGTAGACTTCCGAACCTTCACAGACTTCGTTCACCGGCAATCCACAATGACTCTTGGATGCTCAGAACGCAACACCTAACCGGCTGGAGGATTCACAGTCCTCAAGTGTAATAAGTCTTCAGATCACGCGGAAAAAAAGACTTCAGTGATGCCAAACACTCTTTGTGCTCTGGGTGGTTTGGGCTTTGTCCTCGCAAGGATTCTCTCTCGAAAGCTTCGGCGGTGGGTTGCTCTCAAACGACAAAAGCCGTGTACTAACTCTGAGCAGCCACCAATTTATGGTGTAGGGGGTGGGCTATTTATAGCCACTGGGCAACCCGACCGGATTTGTCCGAAATGACCCTGGGTCACTAAGGAACTGACACGTGTCGCAACGGTCAGATTTCAAACACACACGGCAGCTTGACTTGGGCTACAAGTAAAGCTGACTTATCCGACACAGGATAAGATTTGCTCTCATTGTCTTTGCTCGAAGACATAGGATTTGGTTTGAGCATCACTTCAGTCACTCTGACTTTGTTCACTTGGTCCCCACTTAACAGTGCAGTGGTTCCTATGACTCAACAAAGAAGAAAAGGAAACAATGAAACAACTAAGTCTTCGCGCTCCATAGTGTTCACTCAATGTCTTCTCATGTCATAGTCTTCAATGTGAATATCTTCACAGACCACCATTGTCTTCAATGTCTTCACACATTTTTAGGGGTCATCTCCGATAGGTAAACCGAATCAAGGAGGGACTACTACCTGTGTTATCCTGCAGTTCTCACAAACACATTAGTCCCTCAACCAGGTTTGTCGTCAATACTCCAAAACCAGCTAGGGGTGGCATTAGATGCACTTACAATTACAAGAGTTGATCTACCACGAGATCGTAGAGGCTAAACCCTAGAAGCTAGCCTATGATTATGATTGTTGTCGTCCTATGGACTAAACCCTCCGGTTTATATAGACATCGGAGGGGGCTAGAGTTACACAGAGTCGGTTACAGAGAAGGAAATCTACATATCCGAATATCCAAGCTTGCCTTCCACGCAAAGGAGAGTCCCATCCGGACACAGGGCGAAGTCTTCAATCTTGTATCTTCACAGTCCAACAGTCCGGCCAAAGTATATAGTCCGGCTGTCCGAGGATCCCTGAATCCAGGACTCCCTCACCGCCCACAACTCTTTGTGTTCTACTCATGCATATCATCTACGCATAGACCTGGCTCGGATGGCACTGTTGGTTAACGTAGCATGCAATTTCAAAAAATTCCTATGCTCACGCAAGATCTATATAGGAGATGCATAGTAACGTGAGGGGAGAGTGTGTCCATATACCCTCATAGACCAAAAGCGGAAGAGTTAACTTAACGTGGTTGATGTAGTCAAACGTCTTCTCGAATCAACCAATCAAGTACCGAACGTACGACACCTCCGAGTTCTGCACACGTTCAACTCGATGACGTCCCTCGAGCTCTTGATCCAGCAGAGTGTCGATGGAGTCGATGAGTTCCGTCAGCACGACAATGTGATGACAGTGTTGGTGTAGTGATCCGTGCAGGGCTTCGCCTAAGCACTACAATGATATGACCGGAGGAGTAAACGGTGGAGGGGAGCACCGCACACGGCTAAACAATTGGTGTCTCTTTGGGATGCCCCCACCCCCGTATATAAAGGAGGAGAGGAGGAGGCCGACCACCAAGGGGTCGCACCAAGGGGGGGGGGAGTCCTACTAGGACTCCACTCCTAGTAGGATTCGGCCCCCTTTTTCCCTTCTCATGGAGGTGGAAAGGGGAAGGAGAGGGAGAGGGGGAAAGGAAAGGGAGGCCGCGCCCCCTTCTCCTTGTCCAATTCAGACAACCCATGGGGGGGGGGGCCACCCTGCGGGTGTCGGTGTCAAAACCGGCGGATCTCGGGTAGGGGGTCCTGAACTATGCATCTAAGGCTAATGGTAACAAGAGGCAGGGACACCATTTTTTACCCAGGTTCGGGCCCTCTCGATGGAGGTAATACCCTACTTCCTGCTTGATTGATCTTGATGTTATGAGTATTACAAGACTTGATCTACCACGAGATCGTAGATGCCAAACCCTAGAAGCTAGCCTATGATTATGATTGTTGTCGTCCTACGGACTAAACCCTCCGGTTTATATAGACAACGGAGGGGGCTAGGGTTACATAGAGTCGGTTACAGAGAAGGAAATCTACACATCCAAATATCCAAGCTTGCCTTCCACGCAAAGGAGAGTCCCATCTGGACACGGGACGGAGTCTTCAATCTTGTATCTTCATAGTCCAACAGTCCGGCTAAGGTATATAGTCCGGCTGTTCGAGGACCCCTTAATCCAGGATTCCCTCAGTAGCCCCTGAACCAGGCTTCAATGACGATGAGTCCAGCGTGCTTATTGTCTTCGGCATTGCAAGGCGGGTTCCTTCTCCGAATACTTCGTAAGAGATTTAGAACACAAGGATCGTGTCTGGCTCTGCAAAACAAATTCCACATTCCACCATAGAGAGTATAATATTCCACAACTCTAATCTGCTGACAGCTTTTTATAGCATGACATCACGCCATGGTTCGGTCATTTTTTGAACCATTTTTCACAACCAGCCATCGCACATATCGCGAAGGGGTTTTATCGGCATGTCTTGTCGAAGCAGAGATTGTGTCCCCTTATCACGGGATCCTCATCAATATAGACGTGGGTAACCCAACCGTGCCATCAAACGTGGCGTTTGGGAAATAAGCAATTTTAGTGGGCAAGTGGGGAGGCACATGATATTTGTTGCCTTTATAAGGGCATGAGAGTCTTCCCTTTCACCCACGCCCTTCCGTATTCATCCATTCCTTTCCGCCCGAGCCCTAGTGCCCAAGCGTTTCTCTTCTTCACCCAAAAAGGCTTCCCGAAGATGTCCAGATCTGGAGCAGGAGGCAAGTGGATGGCCTCTACCGTCTGGGAGAAGGACATCAAAAAGCTTCGGGGGGCCGATTATATGGCCAAGTGAATTGGCCACCGTCTTCCGACGGCGGGACAGATAGTCCCCACCTCGGAACCCCATGAGAGGGTGGTATTTCTCCCTCATTGTGTCCGTGGGCTGGGGTTTCCCCTCCACCCATTTGTTCACGGCGTCATGTATTATTACGGAATTGATTTCCATGATCTATCCCCAAATTCCTTTCTCAACATCTCGACATTCATAGTCATGTGCGAGGCCTTTCTCCGCGTTCCGCCGCACTTTGGCTTAGGGCTGAAGATTTTTAATGTAAAGCCCAAGGTAGTGAGCGGCGAGCATGCCGAATGCGGAGGCGCCATGGTGAGCAAGATGCCCAATGTCACATGGTCGACAGGGACTTTCAATGATTCCATCAAGGAGTGGCAGCAGCGGTTGTTCTACATCATCGAGCCGCGTGGCAAGGAGTGGACCGCCATTCCGGAGTTCTGATCCGGTGCCCCCCTGCGACTTACACCATGGCACGAGAAGGGCCTGAGCTGGGCTTCGTCTGACGAGCTATCAGAGCTCCGGACGCGCGTCCAAGACATGGAAGACAAGAGCGTCAAGCTCATCAATGTAGTCCAGGTGATGTTGGTTCGCCAAATTCTACCATGTGAACACCGAGCTTGCAATCTATGGGAGTTTGACCCGGCCAAGCACCAGATCCTGCTAGAGCTCTTTGGATCTACACACAAGGACATCTGGAAGGTGCTTTTCAAGTCTGACAAACCGTGGTCGGACTCCACCGAGGACCGCGGATACCAACTGTCCCGCCCCGCAAGTTCGGTAAGCAATTGAATGTTTGATAATTCATGCATTCTGTCCATACATCCTCAAGAGACACTTAACGCATTTCCCATCATTTTTCCTAGGGCTGGCCGAAGAAGGCGGGGCGGATCTACTGTCCTGCCCTCTGCCAGAAGAACCGGCCGGCCCACTCCTGACGAAGATGCTGGTCCCGGCGCCATATGAAGCGCCGAAGAAAAAGATCGAGAAGGAAGCCAAGAATACCAGGGGCTGCCTCCGTCGCCGTGGTTCCACGGACACAAAATCCGAAGACTCCAATGCCCATTCTTCCTCCGAAGAGGACGGGGTGGAGGATGAATCCCCCGTAGGGGAAAGAAGAAAAGAACGGCCTCCAGCTCCTTGGAGGCCGATTCGCCTACGAGGGGAAAAACTCTTTTTCAAGAGGAGTCCACCGGCGCCACCGATAGCAGCCCGGAGTGGGATCCCAGGGCCGAGCCCCTGGTGAACTCGTAATCATAAAATCCGAACACACTCATGCGTCTAGACTTGTCATGGCATCACATTCTAATATGAGCCGTGCTTTTCTTTTTCAGTCCGGCGAAGCCCCGCACCGAGCAATCCTTGTCAGAGGATCTGCTGGGTTCGGACGCTATGGGGAGCGGGACACCCCTGAGGGCCTCCTCGTCCAAACATAGGAACAAAACCGAGGTTTCGTCCCAGAAGGACCTAGGCCACAGAGGAGGGGAGAAGGTCGCGAAGGCAGCGCTAGGAGGCCATACTTCTAGGGCCGGTTACGCGAGAGAGAAAAATCCCGTGCGTGTCGACAGCGGAGGTCATCTTGAATCCAGACCCAAGCTGGACACGATTCTAGAGACCCATAAGGTCCCCGAGTCCCATCCACCGTCAGCCTCTGTTCAACCAAGGGTGCCAGATACTTTATTGGCGGCGCTGAAGGGTGCCTCCGTCGTTGATGAACACCGTGCCCTCATGGGTGCGGTGATTGAGAAGATTCAGTCCGCCGAGAGTGGACTGAACGAATCCTGTGTCAGCCTCATAAGAGGCTTTGAGGTATGTTTTATGATTTCTTGGGAGAATGTCATGGTATAGATAGTAGCCCCTGATACACTGTTCGGTGAAAGAAAGAACCGGACAGGGGATCAAATTCATGTTTTGCAGGAGACTCACTTGATGATATTTATCACTCATTTTAATCAGCAGGTATCTGTAGCGACTGCGGCCTCTCAAGCTGCGGAAATATCCGGACTGAGGTGTAGTCTGAAGCGGGCCAAAGGAGAACTTGGCCAAGTGAAGAGACAGCTGGAGGATAATCAAGGTATGTAGAAACCTTGTTTATGTAGCACGAAAGGATGAGTGTGCATGATAACAATCTTTTGATAATGTGCTCTAGGGGCGTCGGCCAAAATTGAGACCTTGAAGAAGGCTGTGGCTGAAGCCGAGAGGAAAGCAGCCGCATAGCAGGTGCTCTGTGAGAAGCACGAGGCCAAAGTTATTGAGGCCGAGCGAGAGCTTCAAGAGGCCGTGCAGAAATGCGAGACCCTGGAGCAGAGTTTAGCAGGAAAAGAATCCGAACTCTCCTAGGCTTGCCAAGCCGCAAGTGATGCCCGGGGTGAAGCCAAGGTGCCCTGAAGGAAATCCAGGAGGCAAGGAAGATTGTGGCTGGTAAGGCTTTTTCTGTAAAAATTAAGTATAGGAGATGAGAAAATCAAATTTGACAATCTTGAGTTTTGATGTATACAGGGGTATTTGCGGAGCTGCCGTGCAGCATATCTAATGCCGCCCAATTCTACCGAGCCGAAGGGGGGAATACTGCGGATAAGCTCTTCTGGATGCAGTATCTAGCGCCGAATTATCCGGTGCCTTTCTCCGATCACCTGAAGTAGCTGGTCGAGCTGCACAAGGTGGCCGAATTAGCCATGAAGGATTTAATTATCCGACAGTGGCCTGCTGAGCCGATTCCAGGCAGGTACTTCGGGCTCATGAAGTGGCTTGTAGGTGCCTGCCCTCGACTCGAAGTTATCAAGCGGTCGGTCTTCATAGAGGGTGCGCGAATGGCCTTCACCCGTGCCAAGGTGCATTGGGGGAAAATGGATGCGGAGAAGCTGATGACCGAGGGACCGCCGGAGGGGAAGGAGCACCGCAAGCCCGAACTGTATTATGAAGGTGTCTTGAAAGGAGCCCGCCTTGCGGCGGAGCAATGCACCAAGGGCATTATATTTCCATGAATACGGTCATGTTTGTCCATTGTAATATTTGAACAAGAGCATTCTTATCATCTATTGCTTTGTCGTATGAATGTTGTTCATCCTGTACGGCCATTGTATATAATAATTCTGAGAGTCGGCCAGTCGTCGGCTTCCGCCCCCATGTAGTGAGTATGGGGGTGTTCGGGATAAACCTGAGCACTCTTTATCCCAGTTTTGGGTCCCTAAAGGAGGTGTTCAGCACAGCAAACCAGGCAATCAGGCTATAGGGCTTTATTGCTCTCACTTAGCCATAGGAGTTGTTTCGAGGAAGGTAGGCGCAGTCCCTAGTGTTCGGAAGTCCGCACGAGGGGCTCTACAAGCGCCTGATCGGAAAAGGCCGATCCATCACACGCTGCATTGGTTATAGCATTATGCGGAAGAAATACTTAAAGATTTTAGAACCTCTCGAACAGCTGACCAGCTCTCGCTACATCATGACAGTCAATTTTTGGCTTTCTCTACTGAGGTGCTCGTACAGAAGAACCGGGACACAATCGCAGTAGTTCTCCTAGTGCTACCTTAGCCGATATAGTGGAACGTAAGGTACCAAAACATAGGAGCCAGGCAAACCCAACTATTGACCGAAGACATGATTCAGAGCTGATGCATATAATGCTATAAGTTCGGGGTGCCGAACTACCGTGAAGGTGTTCGGACTTTTTTACCATAGTATGGGCGTGATGAAGCCCCTGGCATATTAAGGCATATTGCGATAAGCAGCCGCCTTTTAACAAAGGAATTTTAAATAAGAAATAGTAACAGGTGAGCGTCATATAAATCCACATGTTGTATTTGAGTAACACGTCAATTCGTATGAGTACAGGTGATGTGATAAAAAGAAATATGTCACATCCCTACTTCTGGCCTGCTCTGGGTTAGCTAATCTTGTGTTGCATCATGTTTAAATTTCTCTTAAATTTGAATGGGGATTGTTTCAAACCCTAGCATCAAAGGAATTCACTAGGTTCAACTAAAATAATTTCAGTGAATCCAAATGGCTTTTAAAAATGTCCATCATTTCTGGAAAATGCTAGAAGCAATAACCAGAGGTGTTGCACATTTTTCCATGACATATTTGGGCTCTTAATTAAATCTTATAGTATTTGCATTTGGGCATTTAAATGCTATTAAATATTTTAAATGCTCAAATAATCATAAACTAAAATGTTTACTGTTGGATATATTCCATACAGTAGTCATGATTAGTTTCATGATTTTTGGAAATGCCCTGGCATTTTTATTAAAGCCAAACACGATTACGTAAAATAGAAAAGCGAAACAATTTAGAAAAGAGAGCGCTTACGCCACCGGCCACTTACAGGCGCTTATGTGGCCGGCCTGGCACTGTAGCAGCCCACCAGGCCCATCCGCCAGTCGTCCTCCACCTCGCGCCAGAAGGACGCGAGGCGTGTGTTCGCCGCACGCCGACAAGCGCCCGTGCCACCTCCTACTTCCTGCCGCTTCCCCCTCGTCGCCTGGGCCTCCCTCGCGACGCCACGCAGCCCCGACCGCCCTCTCTGCCTCTCCCCGTTACTCTTTGCTCTCGCCCCCTCCTCTAACCCTCTCTCTCGCGCGCAACCGAGCGTTGCCATCACCGCCGCTTGCTGCCACCGTGCCCACCGAGCTCTCCTAGCCTCCCCACCATGGCAGAAAGATCCAACGTCGACCTCTATGCCATCTTCGACGATCCACGCGACCGGATGCGCCCCACAGCGGCTTCCTCGACCTCTTCTTCAACCTTCGGGCCCCGAGATTGCCGGCGACCCCGCGCTCGACTCGATGCCTCCCCGAGCTCTCTGAGGCCACCGCTGCACTCTCTGTGAGTTCATCTTTCTTCCCCCCTAGCCACGTCGCTCGAGCTGCCCCCTAACCCCGTTGGCCATCATGGCCGAGAGCTCGGCTCCGCTGGCCGTGTCGCCGTCGTGGCCACAGACGCGTAAGCTCGAAACCGAGCGCGTCACCGCACTCGTCGCGTCCCCAGGAGCCCGCAGCACCGCTCCACATCTCCTGCCATGCCTCCTAGCGACGACCCCGAGCTCGTCCGAGCTCCGGCAGCCGCCAACGTCGTCGTCGGCATCTTTTCCGACCACCCCGAGCCCAAACACCACCACCACTAGACGCGAACGAGTCTCCTCGTCACGTAGAGCTTCTCCTCCGCGCAAATGGTCGCGTGTGGGCAATTCCCGATGCCTCCGCCGCGTTCGGCCTCGCTGGCGGGTTGATCGCCTTGACCGCCGGTGGTTTAGCCCCGGTTGACCTGGGGATTTGACCTCCCCTGGGTCCATGACATGCGGGCCCCGCCCGACTAATTAATCTAGTTTAGGTGTATACTTAATTAGTTTGACCTAGGTTAGTGCTAATTAAACTAGGTTAGCTTAGTTAGACACGGACACACGGGCCCCACTGGTCAGTTTTGACCTGGGCCGCCCCGTTGACTCGCTTATGTCATGCTATGCAATGCTGATGCAATAAGTATTTTCTGGATTCATTTTTATACAGGAAATTCCAGAAAATACCACAAACTTCTAAAAGTCATAGAAATTCAACCGTAACTCCAAATGAAATAAATTATATATGAAAAATGATCAAAAAAATCCAATCTATCTATCTGTATCATTTTCATGCATGTTAGAACAAGTTATGGATACTATTTAGGACAATTCAAATGAATATCATTTAAATAACCACATGTGGAGTTTGAATTTGAACCTAGGGTTCAAACCAACTCCATTTAACTTGCTGCTAGTTGCATTAGCTCAAATCACAGCATATTGCCATGTCATGATCATGCATCATATTGTGCATTGCATTGATTGTGTTCTTCCTTATTGTCGGTGTTTGTCCCCTCTCGATAGACGTGGTTCCGGCGATGAGTTCGATGACACCAATGAAGAACTATATTATCTTCAGAAGTGCCAGGCAAGCAAAACCCCCTTGTTCATTCTGATACAATCCCACTCTCTCGCTCCTACTCTCTTTTACTGCATTAGGACAACAATGATTCATCTGTTACTTGCTGCGGTAGCTGAACCCCTTTATCCTCTGCATGACCTGTCATTGCCACAGTAAATAGATGAAACCCACTAGCATGAGTAGGAGTTGTTTGAGCCCTGTTGTGCCTAGTCATTCATGCTTGTTTGTCATGTCTGCTACTGCTTAGAGTTGAGTCAGATCTGATTCATCGGGGATGAATCAGAGGTGTGTGAACATGTCCTACTGTTTGTGAGCTAAGTGTGTGAACACGATTTGGTAAAGGTAGCGGTGGGAGGCCATGTAGGAGTACATGGTGGGTTGTCTCATTGAAGCCGTCCTCAGGAACTGTGTTCTGTGTTTGTGATCCATGAACAGCTACTACCACACATTGGGTTCCGGTAACTCGGCCCCTCTCGACTTATTAATCAACCTGATCTCTGTCCAGGAGTTGCAACTAGTTTCTGGTGTTTGTAGGTAGTGCTAGTAGTCTACCAAGTGGCACCCGTGCAGGTGGGCTTGGGACAGGGCTAGGCACCTGATGTACGGTGTACCAAGTGGAACCCGGATGGTGGGCTTGGGAACCCTGCTCACATCATTTGGGGCCGTGGCGACACCCGGCGGATCTCCTTGCGGATGGAACCCGAATAGGCGATAAACCTGGACGAGAGACTTGTGTGGTTAGTCAGGTCGTGGCCGACGCCCTCGCTGGGCTTCCGCTTGAAGGTTGCCGAGTACATGTCGTGTAAACGGCGATAAGTGGTGAGAGCGTGTGTGAAGAAGTACACCCCTGCAGGTTAACATTATCTATTCAATAGCCGTGTCCGCGGTAAAGGACTTCGGGTTGCTGTGCAGGTTCATAGACAAGTGAAAGTGGATACTCTAAAATACGCAAGATAAGTGTGAGTGCTATGGATGGCGCTCTCGTAGGGAGACGGGAGCAGATCCATAGTGGTGTATTGATATGGTGAATATGTGGACTCGTGTGCGCCACCTCAAAAGTGTTACTTGCAGTCGTAGTTCAGGATAGCCACCGAGTCAAAGCTGGCTTGCTGCAGTTAAACCCCACCACCCCCTTTGTTGAAAATGATGCATATGTAGTTAGTTACGATGTAAGTCTTCTTTGGGTACATTTGTACTCACGTTTGCCTATTTTATGTTTTTGCAGAGAGACCTCAGTCTCACTAGTAGTTCCACGTGGACTTCGACGTTTAGCTTGTTACCTCAGCTATGATCTTGTGCCCTCGGCAGGATCTGGAAGTTAGTCAGGCTTCTCAGCCTTTTTCATTTGTAGTTGTCTGTACTCAGACATGTTAAGCTTCCGCTTGTGCTTTGACTTGTATGCTCTGAATGTTGGGTAGTGAGACCCATGTTTGTAATATCTCGCTCCTCGGAGAATATTGAATATAATACTTGAGTTGTAGAGTCATGTTGTGATGCCATGTTGTATTTGCACATATCGAGCATATTGTGTGTATGTTATTGAAATGCTTGGTATGTGTGGGATCTGACTATCTAGTTGTTTATCCTTAGTAGCCACTCTTACCGGGAAATGTCTCCTAGTGCTTCCATCGAGCCATGGTAGCTTGCTACTGCTCCTAACACTTAGGCTGGCGGCATTTGTCCTTCTTCGTTCTTGTGTCTGTCCCGGGAAATGTCACGCGATGAATACCGAGTCTGTTAGCCCGCTTCTGCCCGGTTCACCGAGTCTCGCTAGCCCGATGCTACAGCCTGGATTCACTCGGCGATGACCGACACGTTCGATGTTGGGTCATGGATGCTGTCCTGTAAGTTTGTGCCACTTTGGTTTCTGACTAGCCATGTCAGCCGGGCTCCTTATCATATGGATGCTAGCAACACTATCATATCGTGTGCCAAAAGCATAAACGGTCCCGGCAAAGGTAAGGCGACACCCATGGGAATACCGTGCGTGAGGCTGCAAAGTGATATGAGGTGTTACATGCTAGATCGATGTGGCATTGAGTTGGGGTCCTGACAGCTTTGGTATCAGAGCTTGACTGCCTGTAGGATTACCAAGCCAAACTGGTCGAAGTTGAGTCTAGAAATTCTTTAGTTATATAAGGGAATTGATTGTGGGATGGAACATAAGGCTCTTTTTACTCCTTTACCTTATGCCCTTCTGATCCGAGTCATCTTATCTCTCCTACGGGGTTAATGAACTAGGCTTTCTCTTCTTTCTATCAGGATCACGTGTTACTATTTAGTAGACCCATAAGATTGTTGGATTCAAGCCTCAGTTCAGTTCCTATTATTTCCGTGTATTCATAGTTGATCTCAGAACCTTGATATTATGATAATCGAGTGGTTATGCCACCATTTTATAGGATGTCTTAAATCTTTTCAAGCATTTACAGCCGTTATGCTGTCCGAGTCATCCCAGGTTTCTAAATAATCTGATGCATTTGCAAATCCTTTCTTTCCGCTTCCGATGTCCTTTTTGGTCAGAATTAGCACACTAAACGGTGCGTTGAGGTACTCTATTGCCTCGGTATATATGTTGGAGCTACTATTATGACCCTAGGTGTCTTAGAGAACCACCTAGTAATCTAGCCATGTTTTGTGTTCCCGGTGTGATAATTCTGGCCTTTATTCTCGAAAGCATCCCGTGATGCCACTTAGTAGTAGGTATTCTATTCCTGGGTTCTTGAACCCGAGATTCACCCTACTTACTTCATGTTGATAGTGTTTGCTAGTTCCTTTAGGTTATTAGTAACCTTGCGATAGTCCTCGAGGTCCGTGGTATTTCCTTCTTCCAAATACCATGAACCATTAAGGAAGAAGTTATTTGAACCAAAAGATCACAATTAGAGTACTCTTGAGGGTTCTCCATTCATAATTGTGAATCTGCCAGTCCTTCCTCTTCAGCATGGGTTATCCAGAAGAAATATGTTGAACTTGTTCGACATACTAACCTATGCATCCACAACTCAGAAAGATATATGTTCCTTTGAGTTGTCCCTCTGTAGTTGTATTCCAATCCTTGTCTATCAGTTGATAGCCAAGTTTATGTCGTGCATTCGTGTTATCGATGCCTATTATTCTTGTGGTCCATCGAGCCATTCTATTCCGGAATGACTAGGAGAAACAAACTCCAGAACCTCATCCATATCCAGGATTGGGTCAAAGTAGTTGTAATCTGCAAATCAAAATGCCAATCCAGCTTTTGATCTGTTCTACCTTGGAGTATTACCATCTTTATATCAAGAATGTCATGGGAATTCCACACCATCCTATGAACTCTTGACACAGTGGTACTTCTTGCCATCATTGTTCATTCCTCGGTTACATGTTGTTATAACCGGAATGCCGACAAGTGAACTGTGATGTGCGAAATCAATACTCCGAGCAACTTGTTGCTTGGTAGCTAATGGACAATACTCTCACTCTTAGCGTGTTGGTTGTTGAACCATCACCCTAAGGTTGATCGTGCCACCTAGTCCATTTTCCCTGGTGCACCCTTCGATCAATGAGTTAGGATTGTGTCAATCCCTCGCTTTTTTGATCATATCGTCTTGCCCTGAAAAGCAAGATTGTTCTCGAGCTTAGTAACATATCAGTGGTTCATGATTTTCTGAATATCTTCTCGGAAGTATCACCGTCGTCGCCACCGCCGCTATGTTGAGTTTGTGAGCAAGTTGGTTTTCTGTAACCACCCCTTCTCCAAGAATCCGTGTTGGATACCCCTGAGCTAGTTGGTTAAGCCAAACAACAACCTGGAGAGTTGGAGGATAAAAGCTTGCCTGGCTTAGTTCATTTTAAGGGATATCTTTTTGTGTGTGTGTTGAACAAAGATGATATCTTCATCGATTGATCCTCGAGACCAGTTGTTGGAGCTATTGTCTTGCCAAAACTTTGATTTGAGTATGGGCTATCCTCAAATCAAATCAGAATCAACGATGTTCGTAATGTTGTCTTACTCGTGGATTTTCCTTGAGCATACACCATTATGTCTTTTGGGTCTGACCAATACTATCACCTTGTTCACATAGTTATGGAATTCCATCTCCATGGGATTCTAGATGAAATGTTGTTGAGCCCATCAACAATATCCTTACCTTCTCCATGATTTGTGTTGAACATCCAGCTAGTATTGGAAACTTTTATAAGCATTATCTTCATGACCCGCCCATGAAGCATATGCTCGAATGTAAGAAGTGACTTCTTCTAATTCATGTGCATTTGATGCAAGTTGCCGCCATGAATTCGAGAAAGCAAGTTTTTTTACTTCCTCTGGAACCATCCCAAGTCAGTCATGCATGTGCGAAGTATTCTATGGTCTGATAGACTGATCATCTTCATTCTATATGTATCTCTAGCTCACCAAGCCACTGATTGATTTGTTCAAGGAGAAGAAGTTCCTTCTTAAGAGTATACCTTATGCAAGGACTTTGATATCCGCGATGATGGTTCCCCACCTGGAACTCGGTAGTGTTTTATTATAAGACTACCATGTGGTCGTGCTTGTTTAGGACAGCGTGTTCACATGTGAGTAGCAGAATCAGCTCATGTTTTGGAGCTTGCTATTGTAGTTCATTCCCCGAGAATCTCGCAATATCATCTCATCGATTCTGTTGCAACCTTTCCTTTTCGGACATGTTGTCTGAAGTATCCTGTTACTAACTAGATCTGAATCTCAGGCAAATATGATGGTTGGAACATTCCAACATTTGCATTTTGTTCCTAGCTTGCACCGTCTTTGTGCCATTTCACTATGAGATGCCTTCTTAGTAACTCCTGTTCAGAATCATCCTCAAAAGTGGTCCTACCATGGGACCCATCCATTCCCGATGATAAGCAAAGATCATCCATTGCGTTATCTTCAACAAGGTAGTCCACATCATCCATCCTAGTCCGAGTATGCCATTCCTTCGAGCTCTTTCAATCGATCAATTGTAAATTGCCTTAAGGTGGTATGAAGAGTTTCAATGATCTATGGATCAAAAGTAATTCTTTTTGCCACTTAAGGGAATAGCTCTTCGAGTCACCTTCCCTGAGGTGCTCCGTTTTTGGAATCATGGCAATTTCCCTCGCTACTTTGAAACCCTCGTCAAATTCTTTCTTCTGTCGCTCCTGATGTATGCGTTGCCTCTCAGCTCCAGAGATGTTTCTATGTCTCATTCCGTGAGTTGATCTTGTGATCATTAAGATGATCCTAAATTGCTCGGACCCCAAGAAGACTGATTCTTCTAAAATCCTCTCTTTCTTCTCGTTGTCATGTTAGTTGTAGTTCTCAGAGCAAGACGTCGAGATCAAGGTGATGCAATGAGTCAATACCCTCGAGAATGATATCTGGATCATGAAGACCGTGATATTTTGTGCCCCCTCTGTCTTCTTACCTCACGTCTTGAATCTCGGGACGAGATTCTTGTTTAGTGGGGGTGAGTTGTCACATCCCTACTTCTGGCCTGCTCTGGGTTAGCTAGTCTTGTGTTGCATCATGTTTAAATTTCTCTTAAATTTGAAATGGGGATTGTTTCAAACCCTAGCATCAAAGGAATTCACTAGGTTCAACTAAAATAATTTCAGTGAATCCAAATGGCTTTTAAAAATGTCCATCATTTCTGGAAAATGCTAGAAGCAATAACCAGAGGTGTTGCACATTTTGCCATGACATATTTGGGCTCTTAATTAAATCTTATAGTATTTGCATTTGGGCATTTAAATGCTATTAAATGTTTTAAATGCTCAAATAATCATAAACTAAAATGTTTACTGTTGGATATATTCGAAACAATAGTCATGATTAGTTTCATGATTTTTGGAAATGCCCTGGCATTTTTATTAAAGCCAAACACGATTACAGAAAATAGAAAACAAAAACAATTTAGAAAAGAGAGAGAGAACGCTTACCTGGGCCACTTACCTGGCGCTTACGTGGCGGCACAGCATCGTAGCAGCCCACCGTGCCCATCGCGCCATCGTCCTCCACCTCGCGCCCGGAAGGGCGAGGCGTGTGTTCGCCGCACGCCGGCACGCGCCCGTGCCACCTCCTGCTTCCTGCCGCTTCCCCCTCGTCGCCTGGGCCTCCCTCGCGACGCCACGCAGCCCCGACCGCCCTCTCTGCCTCTCCCCATTACTCTCTGCTCTCGCCCCCTCCTCTAACCCTCTCTCTCGCGCGCAACCGAGCATTGCCATCGCCGCCGCTTGCTGCCACCGTGCCCACCGAGCTCTCCTAGCCTCCCCACCATGGCAGAAAGATCCACCGTCGACCTCTACGCCATCTCCGACGATCCACGCGAACGGATGCGCCCCACAACGGCTTCCTCGACCTCTTCTTCAACCTTCGGGCCCCGAGATCGCCGGCGACCCCGCGCTCGACTCGCTGCCTCCCCGAGCTCTCTGAGGCCACCGCTGCACTCTCTGTGAGTTCATCTTTCTTCTCCCCTAGCCACGTCGCTCGAGCTGCCCCCTAACCCCGTTGGCCATCACGGCCGAGAGCTCGGCTCCGCCGGCCGTGTCGCCGTCGTGGCCACAGACGCGTAAGCTCGAAACCGAGCGCGTCACCGCACTCGCCGCGTCCCTAGGAGCCCGCAGCACCGCTCCACATCTCCTGCCATGCCTCCTAGCGACGATCCCGAGCTCGTCCGAGCTCCGGCAGCCGCCAACGTCGTCGCCGGCGTCTTTTCCGACCACCCCGAGCCCAAACACCACCACCACTAGATGCGGACGAGTCTCCTCGTCACGTAGAGCCTCTCCTCCGCGCAAATGGTCGCCTGTGGGCGATTCCCGATGCCTCCGCTGCGTTCGGCCTCGCCCGCGGCTAAACGCCGGCAGGTTGACCGCCTTGACCACCGGTGGTTTAGCCCCGGTTGACCTGGGGATTTGACCTCCCCTGGGTCCATGACATGCGGGTCCCGCCCGGCTAATTAATCTAGTTTAGGTGTATACTTAATTAGTTTGACCTAGGTTAGTGCTAATTAAACTAGGTTAGCTTAGTTAGACACTGACACGCGGGCCCCACTGGTCAGTTTTGACCTGGGCCGCCCCGTTGACTCGCTTATGTCATGCTATGCAATGCTAACGGAATAAGTATTTTCTGGATTTATTTTTATACAGGAAATTCCAGAAAATACCACAAACTTCTAAAAGTCATAGAAATTCAACCGTAACTCCAAATGAAATACATTATATATGAAAAATGATCAGAAAAATCCAATCTATCCATCTGTATCATTTTCATGCATGTTAGAACAACTTATGGATACTATTTAGGACAAATCAAATGAATAGCATTTAAATAACCACATGTGGAGTTTGAATTTGAACCTAGGGTTCAAACCAACTCCATTTAACTTGCTGCTAGTTGCATTAGCTCAAATCACAACATATTGCCATGTCATGATCATGCATCATATTGTGCATTGCATTGATTGTGTTCTTCCTTATTTGCCGGTGATTGTCCCCTCTCGATAGACGTGGTTCTGACGATGAGTTCGATGACACCAATGAAGAACTATATTATCTTGAAGTGCGAGCAAGCAAAACCCCTTGTTCATTCGATACAATCCCACTCTCTCGCTCCTACTCTCTTTTCTGCATTAGGACAACAATGATTCATCTCATTACTTGCTGCGGTAGCTGAACCCCTTTATCCTCTGCATGACTGTCATTGCCACGATAAATAGATGAAACCCACTAGCATGAGTAGGAGTTGTTTGAGCCTGTTGTGCCTACTCATTCATGCTTGTTTGTCATATCTGCTACTGCTTAGAGTTGAGTCATATCGATTCATCGGGATGAATCGGAGGTGTGTGAACATGTCCTCATGTGTGAGAGCTAAGTGTGTGAACACGATTTGGTAAAGGTAGCGGTGGGAGGCCATGTAGGAGTACATGGTGGGTTGTCTCATTGAAGCTGTCCTCGAACTGAGTTACGTGTTTGTGATCCATGAACAGCTACTACCACACATTGGGTTCCGTAACTCGGCCCTCTCAACTTATTAATCAACCTTGATCTCTGTCCCAGAGTTGCAACTAGTTTACGGTGTTTGTAGGTAGTGTTAGTAGTCTACCAAGTGGCACCCGATATAGGTGGGCTTGGGACGAGGCTAAACCTGATGTACGGTGTACCAAGTGGAACCCGGATGGTGGGCTTGGGAACCTGCTCACATCATTTGGGGCGTGGCGACACCGGCCGGATCTCCTTGCGGATGTAACCCGAATAGGCGATAAACACGGACGAGAGACTTGTGTGGTTAGTCGGTCGTGGCCGACACCCTCGTTGGGCTTCCGCTTGAAGGTTGCCGAGTACATGTCGTAAACGGCGATAAGTGGTGAGCGTGTGTGAAGAAGTACACCCCTGCAGGGTTAACATTATCTATTCGAATAGCCGTGTTCGCGGTAAAGGACTTCTGGATTGCCTGTACAGTTCATAGACAAGTGAAAGTGGATACTCTAAAATACGCAAGATAAGTGTGAGTGCTATGGATGGCGCTCTCGTAGGGAGACGGGAGCAGATCCATAGTGGTGTATTGATATGGTGAATATGTGGACTTGTGTGCGCCACATCAAAAGTGTTACTTGCGATTATGTAGTTCAGGATAGCCACGAGTCAAAGCTGGCTTGCTGCAGTTAAACCCCACCACCCCTTTGTTGAAAATGATGCATATGTAGTTAGTTACGATGTAAGTCTTGTGGGTACATTTGTACTCACGTTTGCCTATTTTATGTTTTTGCAGAGAGACTTGGTCTCCTTGGTAGTTCCACATGGACTTGACATTTAGCTTGTTACCTCAGCTACGATCTTGTGCCCTCGGCGAGATCTGTAGTTAGTCGGGCTTCTCAGCCTTTTTCATTTGTAGTTATCGTACTCAGACATGTTAAGCTTCCGCTTGTGCTTTGACTTGTATGCTCTGAATGTTGGGTAGTGAGACCCATGTTTGTAATATCTCGCTCCTCGGAGCCTATTGAATATAATACTTGAGTTGTAGAGTCATGTTGTGATGCCATGTTGTATTTGCACATATCGAGCATATTGTGTGTATGTTATTGAAATGCTTGGTATGTGTGGGATTTGACTATCTAGTTGTTTATCCTTAGTAGCCTCTCTTACCGGGAAATGTCTCCTAGTGCTTCCACTGAGCCATGGTAGCTTGCTACCGCTCCGAACACTTAGGCTGGCTGGCATGTGTCCTTCTTCGTTCTGTCTGTCCCTTCGGGAAATGTCACGCGATGAATACCGGAGTCCTGTTAGCCCTTCTGACCCCGTTCACGAGTCTGCTAGCCCAGTGCTACAGCCTGGATTCACTCACCATGACCAACACGTTCGATCTTTGGGTCATGGATGCCCGTCCTGTAAGTTTGTGCCACTTTGGGTTTACAACTAGCCATGTCACCGGGCTCCTTATCATATGGATGCTAGCGACACTATCATATACGTGTGCCAAAAGGCGCAAGCGGTCCCGGTGTCGGAGTAATGGGCCACGGGTAGGCTGACCCGGGACCCAAGATCTTTCAAGACATCGGGGCAGGCCGCGCCCCTCAGCCGAGTCCCAGCTGGCGACCTTCGAGAAGACCGAGTCCCAGCAGGCGACCTTCGGGAAGGCCGAGTCCCGGCAGGCAACCTTCGGGAAGGCCGAGTCCCGGCCGACGACCCTCGAAGAAGCATAGTCCTTGGATGGCAACACTGAAACAAGCCGACTCCGGGCTTGCGACCTCTCAAGGGGCCGACTATGAGAGTAGGCCCGCCACCTTACACGAAGACCGATGCGGGGTACAGCCCCGACGTGGCTGTCCCCTCATGACCCACGGGAGGAAGGCGTGGCTCTGATGAGCAGCGTCGCCAGAGATCTCCGGTGGGCGCGACACATTGCCATGCCTCCTGACCTCGGCCACAAAGGCGCAAGGCCTTTGTGCCCCACGATGGCGGCGCGTACGGCCCATAGATCGCCGGGCCCCTTGTTAGTGAGATAGAAGAAGATCGCCGGAGAGCTCGAAGATGGCCCTGCGGGAGCCGGCCTCCCCAGAGTCGGCCGCCCCCCCGACCAGGGCCCCACGAGCCATAAACCAGATTGGATGGGGAGTGGCGGCGGTGATCAGCGTGGATGAGACGGCGGCACTGTTCCCACGACCCCATGACCAAGCCCGCGTCATCGAGAGCGCCCGACAAGATTGCTGTCTGCTGGGCCCGCCAGTCGGTGGGCCCCAGAAGCCGGCAGGGAAGACGGCTGCAGGAGAGACTGACGGCTGGGGGCCACTCCCAGTCAGATTACCGTTGTACCCCCGGGGGGTAGGCCTATATAAACCCCCCGGGGCACCCATGCAAAGGGTTCGGCCCGAGACAGGTTTTAGACACATAGCAAGAGGGGAAAGAGCTAGCCTTGCTCCTCCCTGCCTCCAAACAGCTCGAGGACCGCCTTTGTACTATCATACCATAGTGATCATGCGGAGACCCCGCAGAGCAGCAGTAGGGGTGTTATCTCCTCGGAGAGCCCCGGCTGGTAAGATTCGCCGGCGTGCATGTCTTCGCCTCATCCGTTTCTGTGCACCGCGACGTTCTACTCGCCCCCACCATGATAAGCCACCCGTTGGCATATGTCGCATCAACCCCGACATTTGGCGCCCACCGTGGGGCGAGGTGCACCGTCGTCCGGAGATCTGTTCTGAGACGGAACCCTCTTCCTCCACGGCGAAGCAGCCAGCCCGGCTTCGCCAGATGGAGTCAGCATCGACACGTTGCGCGGGCGCCAAAAGCCGCCTGCGCCCATGGCGGCCTCGCCGAACTCATCGGCGAGGTGCGCCTCTCCGATTTAACCAGCGCCGAAGCGCAGCGCTTGGTGGCCCCGAGAACCTTCTCGCGGGCCTCCTCGACCAACTTCAAGTCGCCAACGAGCCTGGCCCGCTGTAGACTTGGAGTTCGTAAACTCCTCCGACCCGATGCTGGTCGACTCGACGCGCGATCGCGATATCTTCCCCACCAGCGTGGTGGTCTCTGACGAGCCGCTTCCGTGCGAGGAGAGCGGCGGAAGCGCCGTCACGGAGGTGCTCGTCGCCGGCCACGGCGAGCACTCCGTGAAAACGCCAGACCTGCCGCTGCGGCCTGCAGAGACCTGTCGCGCCCATCCTGAGGGACGCGGACGCAGATCTTTGGAAGAACGCCGCCTTCATCATTGAAGGCGCCAAGAAGTTAGCAAGCATGAGGCGCTTGTCCGAGGCATACCAGCGCGAGATGGACCGTCTTTGTAGGCGGCTCGCCCGGCTCCGACCGGGCGAGCTGTCTCGATGCGGTCGAGAGCGTGGCGCAGCCATCGCCCGATCTGTTGAAGCGGCGCCCGTGTCGCCACCCTGCGGAGAACATCCGTGCCGCCTAGCGGCGATCAAGAGCTGAGGAACCTCGGCGAAGAGCGCCGAGTAATAACGGAGCGAGTCCAGCAGCTCCTCGCGTTGCTTTGCGCGAATGCGCACGGCGGCAACGCACCGACGCCAGCGGCAGCAGCGAGCAGTACCCCTTGCCGAGATCAAAGCGCGACCTCCGGACGCCGACTAAGCGGAGTCGCGGGAGGAAAGAGAAGGAGCCGCTGCAAGCCTGGCGGACTTCGCATCACCATTGGCGCGACCAAGACGGCCGCCCGAGCCGTGGAGCGGCGGACGATTACTGCCTCCCCGCCCGGGGAGCGGCGAAGTCTTCCGCCGCTGTTGAGCATCCGACTCGAGAGGTCTCCTTGGCGCGAGAGGGAGTCGGAGAGAATAGCGCCCGCCACCGATCGACCGACTCCACAGATCCTGGCGTTAGAAGAAGAAGATGAGCTGGTCCGCCTTGCTTCGGCCCCGCATCGAGACGAGCCCTTCCCCAAAGGGTTCACGCTCCCCGAGATCGCCCAAGTACACCGGATCCGTGGCCGGAGGATTGGTTGATAGACTACTCCACAGCCGTCAACATCGCCAACGGCAACAAGCGGGTTGCCGTAAAATATGTTCCCCTCATGCTCGAGGCACGGCCCGACATGGCTGAACAACTGAAGCCCCGCATCAACAGCTGGGTCGACTTCACTTTGAAGCCTTCATTCGCAACTTCACCAAAGACGTACAAGCGACCTCCCAAGCGCGCCAGGCTCTCCTTGTCGTGCAAGGCCCGAAGAATCGGCGCACGACTATCTCACGCTACTGGGCGAACTCGAAACTCCTGAGGCGTGCACGAGTGCAGGCCATCGAGTACTTTACGGCCGGGTGCCGAGGGCACCCTCCTCAAGCATAAGCTCCTCTGCGGCAGGCGAAACCCTCGACGAACCGCTAATCATAGCGATACAAATGCATACGGCCGACTCCACTATGAAGATGGAGATCCAAGTCAACGCTGGTGGCAAAGTGACTCCCAGGCTCCCTGAACTCCGGCAGGAGACGCCAGGCCGGCGGCAACAGAACGACAACAAGCGCAAAGCCCCAGCCGACTTCCAACAATGGCGGTCGCAACGATGAAGATCAGCAACCGGAGGGCAGCCTCCGCCAAGCGGCGAAGGGCGGCAAGTCCAATTGGTTGCGGCTTTCTCCTATGAGCGAACTCTGGATGGTCCTTGCAAGTTTCACAGCGGCGCCGGCCGTCAAACCACACCACCGAAAGTGCCAGCGGCTCGTCGGGATCGCCAAGGGGCGGCCTCGCCCCCGCCGCTGCAGAACGCCGCCGCCTCTGCCGCCTCCGCAGCTGGCGGGCTCGGCCAGTCGGCGCAGTCCAAGACGAGTTCCCAGAAGAGCACGGAGCATACGTAGTGTTCACCAGTCTGGCGATGATCGGCGCAGCAGGCGCCAACAGCAGCAAGAAGTCAGCGCAGTGGCAGCAGAAGCTCCCGAGTTCATGCATTGGTCCGAGAAGCCTATCAGCTGGAGTCGGGCAGATCACCCAGAGGTGATGCGAGTCCGGCTCTTCGCCTTGGTTCTCGGGCGACCTTGGCCATCGAGATAGGCGGGCGCCCGTTTCTCGCGTCCCTGATAGATGGAGGCAGCAGCATAAACATCCTGTACAAGGATACCATGGAGAAGCTCGGAATCAGGCGGAGGCAGCTGTAGAGCAGCCGCACCGTGTTCCACGGAATCGTACCCGGCCTCTCCTGTTCGCCGATTGGCAAGATTCTGATAGACGTCCTCTTCGGAGACAAAGATCACTTCCGCCGAGAACCAGTCTGGTTCGAGGTGGTGGATTTGGAGAGCCCGTACCACGCGCTGCTAGGACGGCCAGCCTTGGCCAAATTCATGGCGGTTCCCCACTACGCCTACCTCAAGATGAAGATGCCGAGTTCCAAGGGGGTCCTGACCATTGCCGGCGACTACAAGAAGTCGTCCACCTGTGTGGCCGAGAGCAGTCGGCCGAAGTCTTTGGTGATCGCGGCGAGAAGCTCCCTTGATCGTGTCATGGCGATGGCTGGGAAGCGGCCGGAGATGTCGCTGACCCCAAGGAGTCGGAGGCGAAGGATCATTCAAGCGGCTAAAGAAACCAAGAAGATACCCTTGGACCGGAGCACCCAGATCTGCTGTCATAGGCACCGCCTCGGCAAAGAATAGGAAGGCGAGCTCGTCGATTTCCTCCGTGAGAATCGGGACATCTTCGCGTGGTCCCCCAAGGACATGCCAGGTGTACCGACGGAATTCGCCGAGCACAAGCTACATGTCAGGCCGGATGTGAAGCCCGTCAGACAGCCCTTGCGCCGCCTGTCAGAAGAGAAGAGAAGAGTAGTAGGAGAAGAGATAGCCCGGCTCCTGGCAGCCGGCTTCATCATGGAGGTGTTTTTTCCGGAATGGTTGGCCAACCCTGTACTAGTATTGAAGAAGAATAAGCAGTGGCGGATGTGCATCGACTACACTAGCCTCAACAAAGCCTGCCCGAAGGACCCGTTTGCCCTACCAAGGATCGATCAAGTGATAGACTCCACAGCCGGATGCGAGCTGTTGAGCTTCTTGGATGCATACTCAGGATATCATCAGATCAAGCTGAATCCAGCAGACAGACTGAAGACCGCATTCATCACGCCGTTTGGAGCCTTCTGCTACCTGACGATGATGTTCGGCTTGAGGAATGCCGGCGCCACCTTTAAGCGTTGCATGCAGAAGTGCCTCCTCAAGCAACTCGGCAGAAACGCCCATGTTTATGTGGATGATGTGGTGGTAAAGACAGAGAAGCGTGGGACGCTGCTAGAAGATCTCAAAGAGACCTTTGAGAATCTGCGCCGATTCCAGATCAAGCTCAATCCAGAGAAATGCGTGTTCGGAGTCCCAGCCGGCCAGCTCCTCGGTTTTCTCGGTCTCGAACGCGGCATAGAGTGCAACCTGTGAAGATCAAGGCCATTGAGAGGATGGAGGTACCCAGCCGATGTTTGATGTGCGAAGTTCACGGCTGCTTGGCTAATAAGCCGATTCATCGATCGGTTGGAAAGCTCTGCGTTGTATCAATTGATGAAGAAGACCACTTTTTTGAGTGGAACCACAAAGGCGATGAGGCATTTCTCCAAGCGAAGAAGATCTTTGGCGACTCCCCTATGTTGGCGGCTCCGACTCCCAAAGAGCCCATGCTCTTATACATCGCCGCTACCACCGGGTAGTCAGCCACGATTATTGTTGTCGAACGCATAAGGAAGGCAAAGCGCTCGGTCCGAGACCGGTGTATTACTGGCGAGTCTTCCGTCGACCTCCAAGCAGAACTACCCTCACTACCGAGAAGATGTGCTATGGCGTGCATTTTGCCGCCAAGAAGTCAAGCCCTACTTTCAAGAGCATCCTATCACCGTGGTATGCACCGCCCCACTCGCCGAGATCATCGAAGTCGAGATGCTTCGGCCGAGTGGCCAAGTGGGCTATCGATCTAGCTCCTTACACCATCTACTATCAACCTCGCACCGCCATCAAGTCGCAGACTTAGCCGACTTCCTCGTCGACCGGGCGAGACTCAATACTTGCCGCTGCCGACTCTACTCATTGGCGATCGCATTTCGACGGCTCCAAGATGCGCCCGGCCTCGGGCAGCGTCGTCCTCACCTCCCCATGGGCGACAAGCTCAAATACGTGCTGCAAATCCACCGCCGCCTCCAACAACGTCGCCGAATATGAAGCGCTCATCCACGGGCTCCGGCTTGCCAAAGAGCTCGGCATTCGCCGGATCCTGTGCTATGGTGACTCCGACTTGCTGGTTCAGCAATCATCCGTGATCGGGCGCCAAAGACGCAAACATGGCAAGCTACCGCTTCTTGGTGCAACAACTCAGCGGATATTTTGAAGGATGCGAATTCCTCCACGTGCCAAGCGACAACGATCAGCGAGCGCATTGGCGCGAAGTCGGCTCCACTCGCCAGCGATACCTTGGCGTCGCCCTTGGCGCCTCCTCAAGCCGTCTATCAAGCCTTCACGAGAATCCGACTCCATTTTCATGCCGGCTCCGCCAGATAGTCGGATCCGACTCCAAGACCCCACAAGCGACCAAGAAAGCCACGGTCGGCTGGGGACTGCGCCCGATCGGCCGGGGCTGCGTCGGTCGGCCGGGGACTTGAGCCCGACCGGGGATCGTCGGTCGGCCCGAGCTGCCCCAGTCGGCCCAGAGATTCCCTCAGTCCAGCAAGCGGCAGCAGAATCCAACCCGCCGCCTCCCAGCCCAGCCGCCCTTGTCCAAGTCGCTGTGGTGGCAGTTGAAGAGATAGCAGCACCTTCATGGGCGCAGCCCATCCTCAAGTTCCTAGTAAACAAGGAGTTACCAGCAGACGAGACTCTGGCTTGGCAAGTACAACGCCGAGCGGCAGCCTACACCATAGTCAACAGAGAATTAGTCGGCGCAGGCGTTCTGTGTCCACCAAAGATCTGCGTAGAATCAGAGCAAGGCCAAGCGATCCTCAGAGACATCCATCAGGGCGAGTGCGGCCACCATGCGGCTTCAAGAGCGCTCGTGGCCAAAGCCTTTCGGCACGGTTTCTTTTGGCCGACTGCCCTGGAAGAAGCTAAAGAACTAGTCAAGAAGTGCAAGGGGTGCCAGGTGTTCCGCTCCAAGCCCCTTCAGCCGGCCTGTGCTGAAGACAATCCCCATCGCCTGGCCCTTCGCAGTTTGGGGCCTGGACATGGTGGGACCTTTCAAGACGGCCCGAGGCGGCCTAACTCATTTGCTCGTCGCAGTGGACAAGTTCACCAAGTGGGTAGAAGCAAAGCCCATCAAGAAATTAAACGGGCCTGGCGGTGACCTTCATTGCCGACATCACGGTCGCGGTATGCGGCATACCGCACAGACATCATCACGGATAACGGCACCAATTTACGCCAAAGGCGCCTTGGCTCATTTCGTGCGGCGACGCAGGCATCCGATCGACCTAGCGTCCGTTGCCCATCCATGATCAAGCGGCCAGGTGGAACGAGCCAACGGCCTCATCTGTCGACATCAAGCCTCGATTGGTCGAACCACTCGGCGCCGGCGGCTGTTGGGTGGAAGAGCTGCTGCCGTCCTCTGAGTCTGCGCACAACCCGAACAGGTCAACCGGCTTTCGCCGTTCTTCCTCGTCTCTCGGTTGCGTTGCCGTCATCCCGACGGATATACAATTCGACTCTCCGCGAGTCTCTATGTACACGAAGAGGAGGCTGAAGAAGCTACGTCAAGACGGCGTCGACCTGCTTGGAAGAGGGCCGATTGTTGGCACTCGATCGGTCCGGCATATACCAGCAGAGTCTGCGCCCGATACTACAACCGCAAGGTCAAGCCAAGATCATTCCAAGAGGCGACCTTGTGCTCCGGCTGATTCGAGAGAACAGCCGCCAAAGACAAGTTGTCGGCGCCTTTGGGAAGGTCCTTCATCATCGACAAGGTGCTAGGGAATGACGCCTACTATTTGATCGACGCCCAGAAGCCTCGAGCACGCAAGAGGGACGACTCCGGCAGAGAAACAGAGCGCCCGTGGAACGCAAATCTTCTTCGAAGATTTTACAGATTGATGCAGTATGTATCACGCTACCCCTTTTGTATTAAGTACTAAGACCTTAGGCCCCGAGGCGAGCTCGGGGACCGCCTTTGATTATCTCAGTATGATATGGATCACGCTTCGAAATGCTTTTCCTTTTCATCATCTTTATTCGCACCGGTATACGACTAGTCGGCTCGGGGACTCGCCGCCTTGTGCTATAAAATGCTCCCTGAGGTCAGACAAGTAATGTGCTGCGCTCAAAGCCGTCTCCTGCTGAAAGCCGCAGCTCGCAGAGCGACTGTCGGTAAGCTGGGGGATGGAAAGAGCGAGTGCACACATGAAAAACGGCTAAGGACTTAAGAGCTACGCATAGCCCAAGCCGGCTCCCAGTTTCCCCCTACTGAGCCGACCCGCGAGCAAGTCGGCTCATAGCCTCAACCTTTATCAAGGACGGCCGACTTTCGAGAGTCGGCCTGTCAATTTTCGGCCAAACTTGCTAGGGTATTCTAAACGACTAAGTACTTGCCTCCCTAAAGTAGCTGAGCACTTGACCCGGCGGCAGTCCGCAGAGCGGCTGCCCAGTTGGCAAGGCGGCAACCGAAGGAAGGCGGCAAAGGAAAAACAGTCTAAAGAACCAAAGCAAGGAAGGGCGGAAATTTGATAAATATTTACATAAGGCCCTTGGCCGAATACACCCCACGGGTGGAATCGTTCGAAACTAACAAGTTTTTCAAGGAACAAAAGATACAGGTAGAGCCGAAGCACTCTAGGGGGCGGCCTCCGGAGCCGGAGGGCCGGAGGTGGCGGCGGTGTCGGACGTCAGGCGGTCGGCTGGGCGGTCTCGGCAGTCGCCTCCAGCGACGGTCGCCTTGTCCTTCCGAGGCTCGTTGCTGGAGGCACGATCAGGCTGAGGCTGGCCGCCTGCTTCGTGTTCTGGCGCCTCCTCCTCGCCTCCGTCCTCCAACTCGCCCTCCTCTTCGGTGCTGGAGCCGATCACCTCCGCCGAGTCCTCCTTGTACCCCGGGTGCATCCCGAACCACTCCGGCGGAACCTCCTCGCCGCCGTCGGTCCGCTCGGGCACAAAGACACTGGTGTCCGTGTACTCGGCGATGGCCGCCGCGCGCTCGACAAGGGCGCCTTCCACGGCCCCCAGCTCGGCCTGGGCCTCTGACCGGAACGCGGCCAGGCGGTCCAGGTCCAGCCCAGGGTACCACCCTTTGACGAACTCCAAGGCCCGGCGTGCCCCGGCACGGGCCGAGGAGCCCCTCCAAGCTTCGAAGCGACCGACGGCGACCTCCAGCCAGTCGGCCGTCCGACTGGCGGTGCGAAGAGCCGGCACCTCCGGCCACAGGGCGGCAACGACTTGGGCGCCGGCGCGTTGAAGACGACGCAGCAGACGGTGAGCAGGGCGAAGGCGAGCCCCGATGCTCAAGAGCTGCTCGTCGATGGTTCGGGGGGCGTTGGCGGCAATCACTTTTCCTTTTGCCCTCCGCTCCTCCCGATCCGCCTCGATGGCCAGAGGGACGGCCTGCGAGTGGCCGGGAGAGAAGTCTGCCAAAGACAGGAAAAGGGGCGGTCGAGAAAAACCGAAGACAGCGATTCGACACAGAGTCGAAAGACCAAAGAAGAGAAGCCAAGAGTTACCATCGACGATGTCCTCGAGCTCGTGATAGCGGAGGTCAAGATCGCCTCACGGCCGGTCCAGCGGACCGCTCCATCTCGAACTCAGCTAGGAGGGCATCCTCCAGCGACTTGGCGTCCTCCCGCTTTCCGGCAGTTCCTTCGCCGGCCAGTTGCGTCGCCAGGCAGGTCGCGCCTCGGACGAGCTTGTCGCCTCCTCCTCCTTAAGCGCGGCAGGCGGTATTGGCCTCGTCCAGCTGCTCTGAAGAAGCGGCATTGGTGCCTCAAGCTCGAAGAAAGACAAAAGCACCGTCAAGAAGGAAGGTCGCGGGAGATCGGCCCGATCGCTCAGCGATCGGCTTGAATCTCGGGACTACGATCAGGGTAGCGCCAGCGCCTTCGCTGGAGAAGAAAGAAGAAAGGTCGTGGGGAGATCCGCCCGATCGCTCGCCATCGGCCCAATCTCGGGACTACAGCCAGGCGCCAGGCGGCCAGGCGCCCAGAGAAGAAAGAAGAAGGTCGCTGGGAGATCCGCCCGATCGCCAGATCGACCGAATCTCGGGGACTACAGCCCGCTGGCGCACTAGCGCCCAGCGGAGAAGAAAGAAGGAAGGTCGCTGGGAGATCCGCCCGATCGCTCGGCGATCGGCCGCATCTCGGGACTACAGCTTCTGAGTGCGCGCGTGCGCCCAAGAAGGAAGAATTGGCTCACCTCGACTTTCCGCCCGATCGGCGGTCCGCTTCTCAGCTCCTCAACATTGCGGTTGAAGGCGATGCGCAGAGGTTGTGGTACTCCTGCAAGGCCGGCAAAGCAAAGTCGGTCTTGAGCTTCGCTAGAAGGAGTTCCGAGCCGCCTGCTCAGCAGCCGACTCCGAACTCGGGGACTACACCCAGTGGGTGCTCTGGCGCGCCCCCACAGAAAAAGACAAGAAACCAAAAAAGGAAAAAAAAACGAAACATACCCGGACGGAGGTCCGCAGGGCCAGATGCGTCTTGGTGTAAAGTTGGAGGGCGTCGCCTTCTTTGCGCAACTTGGACTAAACGTACAGAAGGGCCTGGTTCAGCGGGCCGGTGCCGCCTTCGCGCAGCCAGCCGGTGGGCGCGGCACTTGAGGCCTCGGCGTCCAGGTTCGCCAGGCTGGCGGCATCAGTCTCCCGAGCTCGCGGCGCTGAGCTCGTCCTCTCGATCCGGCGGCGTGTTAGCACGGCGACCTGGAGAGCAGCTGCGCGTCGGCATCGTCCGCAGTCGGCGGAACCTGTGGGTCCACCGGCTGCTTGCCGTCTCACCTCGGAGGCGGCGCGGGCGGCGGAGGCGGCGCGTGAGTATCCGAGCCCGAGGCGTCGTCACCGTCCTCCGCGAGAGGGTTTGCGGTGCCGACCTCCCCGGTCTGCCCCGTGAACTCAGGGGGCAGCGGTGCTGACGACAGCGGGGGAACAAGCATCGCCGCTCGGCGGCGAACGGCCTCCTCAAGATCCCGCCGCGCGGCATGCCCACGGCCTCCTCAGTGCGCCGCTGGCGTTGGCGGCGCTTTCGGCCTCCGCCCTCTCCAGCGGACGGCCTCCTCCTTCGCGCGCTTCTCTTGCGCGTTTCGTGCTGTCGCCTCCCGGAGGTCGGCGGCGGGGTCAATCCGCCGTGTGTTGGCGGACGTCTCCACCGACCCCATGACGGAGGGGACGGTGCCTCTTTCATGGGAAAGGGGAGCGCTGGAGAAGATTGAGGAAATCGAAAAGACTCGGCGAGATCCGGAAAGAAATAAAGGAATAAGGGACTTCTGAAGAAACTAGTGGTGGCCTTCTCACTTCCTTCGAAGCGGTTGGCCTTGGCCGCCTCCTCCCGCTTGGTGGCGGCGGCTCCTTGGGCTTCTTCGACCCGCCGGGCGACTCGCCCGGCGAGACGCTCTTCGCGCCCGGCTTGGCTGGAGGGCGGCTCTCGGTGGGCGGCGGGGCGACTTCAGCGTCGGCGTCGCCCTCGGGCGATCGGCAAAAGGTCGCCCGACGGTCCGAGGTCGCCGTCTTCCTCCTCTCCGCCGCCTTGGCGTCGGCCTCAGCCGCCCAGCCCCCAAGTCAGGGTCGTCGACGTCGCTGACCTCGCGGTCGGGGACGTAGTCACGCGGCTCTCTCGTGGCGCCAGCTGCAGGCGCCGTGAGGGGGATCTGCTCAAAGATGCCAACAAGATCAGAGCTTGAAGTCGGATGCAAGCGAGATCGAAATACAGACGGAAGCAACTTACCACTGGAGGGGGGTTGTCGCGCGAATACGGCTCCTTGCCGAACTGCCACTCCTCCGTGAACCCGCAGTGGGCGATGTGGTTCACCAAGTTCGCCACTTCTCCACGCGGCATGTCCTTGGTACACAGCCGGCTTGGATCGTGCCGGCCGCTCATCTGACAGATGAGGTGAGGCCGGCCTTGGAGCGGAAGAACCCGGCGCGCCACGAAGGCGGCCAGGAGATCGGAGGCGACGAGCCCCTCCGACTGCGTCATGACTCGGAGGCGCGCCACGGCGCCGACTCCGGAGGTCGAAAGCGACTTCGACCGATGGGACCAACTGGGCGGCCGGCCAATCAGCGGCTCGGGGTCGAAGGGCGGCAGATTGACCCAATCGCCGTCGGTGGAGACATTCTTCACGTAGAAGTACGTCTTCTGCCACATCTTCACCGATTTCACCAGCGGGATGGGCGGAAAGGGGTTGTCGGCCGTCGTCGCGCGCGACCATGATATAGGTGCCGGCGTCTTTGGCAGCTTCGAGTGCCGAAGCCGAGGAGAAGAACTCCCCGCACAGCTCGAGGGTGGGGAGAACGCTGATGTAGCCTTCACACAGGGTGGCGAAGGCGGAGAGAAGCACCACCGCGTTGGGGGTGAGGTGGTGCAGCTGCAGGCTATGAAACTCGAGGAAGGAATGGAGGAACCCGCTCGCCGGGAGCCCCATCCCGCGCATGAGATCTGGCGGAAGATGACCCGCTCGCCCTCCTCAGCCTGGGCCGGATCTCTCGCCGGCGCGGGACGGGCCTGCACCAAGTCCGCGCTCGGGAGGCGGCGGGTTTTGCGAAGGAACTCGATGTCCTCCGCCCCCACGTCCGAACGGTCCCACACGCTGGAGCGCGAGGTGGGGGCGTGACGGAAGAGGAGCTCATCGCCGGCGAGGAGGAGCACCTGTGCTCGCCGCGAGGAAGAAAGCAACGGAGCGGGCGGGAAGAAGAGGGCAAGAGAGCGGGGAGGAGTCGCGTGCTGTGCCGCCGCTCCCCCTCTGCCTATTTATGGCCCAACGGGCTGAGAAGCCGAGGGGGCGACGTGGGATTAACTGCGCCCACGGCCCCACGACGCCCCACGATCAACCCCCACGAAGTTACTGCGCGCAGTAACAACGTGGGGATGCCAACTGCCCTCGGCCGCAGCGGATCCGCTCGGGAGCCGAGGCGCGGTAATGGCGGGCCCCACCTGGCGGCCCGTCCCGTCACGCGCGTGGGCAGACAGGCTATCGCCTCCTCGTGGCGCCACGCGACGGGACCGTCTCATAAATGGCAGGGAGGCGTAGCCGATACGCCGCCGGTTTCCCGCCACGACTTGCGAGCGGCGGCTCCTCGCGGGGCCAGCCCGACTCCAGCGAGGCGGCCCAAAGACGCAGCGGCCGAATCTCAGAGTCGGCGCCGCAAAGGCTGAAACTGCCGAAGCCCCTCGAGGCGGCGCCCGCCGGGCTTCGCCAGCTTCGGGGACTACTGTCGGAGTAATGGGCCATGGGTAGGCTTACCCGGGACCCAAGATCTTTCAAGACATCGGGGCAGGCCGCGCCCCTCAGCCGAGTCCCAGCTGGCGACCTTCGAGAAGACCGAGTCCCAGCAGGCGACCTTCGGGAAGGCCGAGTCCCGGCAGGCGACCTTCGGGAAGGCCGAGTCCCGGCCGACGACCCTCGAAGAAGCATAGTCCTTGGATGGCAACACTGAAACAAGCCGACTCCGGGCTTGCGACCTCTCAAGGGGACGACTATGAGAGTCGGCCCGCCACCTTACATGAAGACCGATGCGGGGTACAGCCCCGACGTGGCTGTCCCCTCATGACCCACGGGAGGAAGGCGTGGCTATAGTGAGCTGCGTCGCCAGGAGATCTCCGGTGAGGCGCGGCACTGTTGCCATGCCTCCTCGACCTCGAGCCACAAGTCGCAAGGCCTTTGTGCCCATGACGGCGGCGTCAGACGCCCAGAGATCGCCGGGCCCCCTATCAGTGAGATAGAAGAAGATCGCCGGAGAGCTCGAAGACGGCCCTGCGGGAGCCGGCCTCCCCAGAGTCGGCCGCCCCCCCGACCAGGGCCCCACGAGCCATAAACCAGATTGGATGGGGAGTGGCGACAGTGATCGCCTGACAGACGGCGGCACTGTTCCCACGACCCCATGACCAAGCCCGTGTCATCGAGAGCGCTGCACAGTGTTCTGCCTGTCCGCGGGGCCCGCCAGTCGGTGGGCCCCAGATGCCGGCAGGGAAGACGGCTGCAGGAGAGACTGACGGCTGGGGGCCACGCCCGTCAGACACCGCCAGTACCCCGGGGGGTAGGCCTATATAAACCCCCCGGGGCACCCATGCAAAGGGTTCGGCCCGAGACAGGTTTTAGACACATAGCAAGAGGGGAAAGAGCTAGCCTTGCTCCTCCCTGCCTCCAAACAGCTCGAGGAGCGCCTTTGTACTATCATACCATAGTGATCATGCGGAGACCCTTGAGCAGCGATGAGGGGTGTTATCTCCTCGGAGAGCCCCGAAGCTGGGTAAGATTCGCCGGCGTGCATGTCTTCGCCTCATCCCGTTTCCAGGCACCGGCGACGTTCTACTCGCCCCCACCATGATAAGCCACCCGTTGGCATATGTCACATCCAACCCCCGACACCCGGGCAAAAGTAAGGCGACACCCGTGGGAATACCGTGCCTGAGGCCGCAAAGTGATATGAGGTGTTACATGTCGATGTGGCATTGAGTCGGGGTCCTGACAAAATATGATTGCGGAACCTGCTGATACCAGGCGTGCGGGAGTTGTGTTCGGGTCCGGGTGTAGCCGGATGGTTACGGGGGAATATCTAGAGATTCCCTGACGCGCTCGAACTATTCCCATGCCTTCCATCATTGCCTACATAGAGGTGAACCTGTAAAGAAATCGTAAGAAACGGGTTTTCCCCACCTGGCGGTTGAGCCGCAGCATGTGGCTTGTTCTATCCTTTTCCAGAGTGTTTTTTAATTTATCTCCGGGCGGGCCGGGCTATCCTGCCGCGCAGTAGTTCGGATTCCTTTATTGGTGTCCGGGAGCTTTGCCTTCGACTTGAGGTTTGACTGTAAGGTGCCGTTCATTGTTCTTGCTGTTAAAGTGGTGGTAGACTCTTCGGCCGGGAGGGGAAATTTGTTTCTGCCATTAACCGTGATGACCCTGCGTGGACCGGGCATCTTTAATTTACTGTAGGCATAATGTGGCACCGCGTTGAACTGAGCGAATGCGGTTCGTCTGAGCAGTGCATGATGGTCGCTACGAAAGGGGACGATGTCGAAGACTAAGTCTTTGGTACGGTGATTGTCCGGAGATCCGAAGACCACTTCCAGTGTGATTGAGCCCGTGCAACAGGCCTCTAGACCTGGTATTATACCTTTAAAGGTGGTTCTTGTGGGCTTGATCCTTGAAGGGTTGATGCCCATTTTGCGCACTGTATCCTGGTAAAGCAGGTTCAGGCTACTGCCTCCGTCCATAAGGACTTGTGTGAGGTGGAATCCGTCAATGATGGGGTCGTGGACCAATGCGGCCGAACCTCTATGACGGATACTGGTAGGGTGGTCCCTACGATCGAAGTGATCAGGCAAGAGGACCATGGGTTGAACTTTGGGTCGATTGTATAGACCTCCCTGAGTGCACGTTTCCACTTGGGAATGTGGCTTGCACGTATCATATTCACCGTTTTCACCTGGGGAGGGAATTTCATCTTTCCTCCTATATTCGGTGATCGGGGCTCTTCGTCATCATCGCTTTGAGACCCCTTCCCCTTGTTCTCGGTGCCTGACCTGCCGGCTTGTCTGAAGACCCAGCATTCTCTATTGGTGTGGTTGGCTGGTTTTCCAGGGGTGCCATGAATTTGGCATGGACGGTCGAGTATGCGGTCAAAACTGGACGGGCCTGAATTGTTTTTGTTGAATGGTTTGTTTCGCTGACCGGCCTTGGGGTAGCTGAATCCGGCATTGACTGACATATCTTTGGCATTATCACCATTTTTGCGGCGCTTGTGTTTGTTGCGTCGTGATTTATCGTTGCTATCTTTAGCTTTCGATGTGCCTGGATTGCTTGCTACGGGCCAACCGCTAGGGCTTCGGCATCCGGACAGTCAACAATTTGGTTCTTTTTGGTTAGGAACCGGGTCCAAAATTTCCTGGCTGACTCTCCGGGCTGCTGAGTTATGTGACTTAGATCATCAGCATCTGGTGGGTGCACGTAAGTGCCCTGGAAGTTATCAAGGAATGCGTCTGCCAGGTCTCCCAAGTCTCTATGGAGTTTGCCGGCAAGCTATTCAGCCAATGCCGAGTTGGTCCCTTTAGTTTTAGTGGGAGGTACTTGATGGCTTGTAGATCATCTCCGCGGGCCATGTGAATGTGGAGAAAAAATATCTTCTATCCATACCGCAGGGTCTGTGGTGCCATCGTATGATTCAATGTTCACGGGTTTAAACCCTTCCAGGAATTCATGATCCATTACTTCATTTGTGAAGCATAGAGGGTGTGCGGCTCCTCTGTGCCGGGTTTCGTAGTATTCGGCCCGGCTGGATTTGTTAGTGTATCCGGCGTGACCATTCTTGTCACGTGTTGGGGCGCGTCCCCGTGATCCGTAGATCGATCTTGACTATCCTGCTTTGTTTTCCAATACATCTCGCAGGTCCTTCGTGTAGCCCCGGGCCTTGGTATTATCGTTTGATTGGCGGCGGGGTCCGGTCTGGACTTCGGGGTATGCCGTTTGGTCGCGGCCACGGGGTGGCCGGTCAACCGTATCATGCACTGGTGGCGTGGGCTTTGAAGCCTCTTCCTCGAGTTGAGGTAGCAGCCTACGCTTTGGGTAGCTTTTGCTAGGGCGCTTGAGTCTGTATTCCTCGGTAGCCAGGACCTCGGTCCATCTGTCAGTTAGCAGATCTTGATCAGCTTGAAGCTGTAGTTGCTTTTTCTTCAGGCTTTTTGCAATGGCTATAAGCCTGCATTTGAAGCGCTCCTGCTCGAAGGGATCCTCAGGCACGATGAATTCTTCGTTTCCAAGGCTCACTTCGTCTTCGGAGAGAGGCATGTAATTATCGTCCTCTGATTCTCCATCAGTTGCCTGTTCTTTAGGGCTAGCTTGCCCGGCTAGGCAGGATTTTCTTCATCTTCGGCATCATCGGGATTGTTGATACGCTCCAACGTATCTACTTTTCCAAACACTTTTGCCCTTGTTTTGGACTCTAACTTGCATGATTTGAATGAAACTAACCCGGACTGACGCTGTTTTCAGCAGAACTGCCATGATGTTGTTTTATGTGTAGAAAAGAAAAGTTCTCGGAATGTCCTAGAAATCCACGGAGGCACTTTTTGGAATTAATAAGAATTTTTGGCGAAAGAATTAATGCCAGGGGCCCACAGCTGTCCACGAGACAGGGGGCGCCCTAGGGCGCGGCCTCCTATCTCGTGGCCCCCCTGGACCTCCACCGACCTCAACTCCAACTCCATATATTCACGTTCGGGGAGAAAAAATCAAGGAGAAAGTTTCATCGCTGCTTACGACACGGAGCCGCCGCCAAGCCCTAATCTCTCTGGAGGGCTGATCTGGAGTCCGCTCGGGCTCCGGAGAGGGGGATTCGTCGCCGTCATCATCATCAACCATCCTCCATCACCAATTTCATGATGCTCACCGCCGTGCGTGAGTAATTCCATCGTAGGCTTGCTGGACGGTGATGGGTTGGATGAGATTTACCATGTAATCAAGTTAGTTTTGTTAGGGTTTGATCCCTAGTATCCACTATGTTCTGAGATTGATGTTGCTATGACTTTGCTATGCTTAATGCTTGTCACTAGGGCCCGAAAGTGCCATGATTTCAGATCTGAACCTATTATGTTTTCATGAATATATGTGTGTTCTTGATCCTATCTTGCAAGTCTATAGTCACCTATTATGTGTTATGATCCGACAACCCCAAGTGACAATAATCGGATACTTCTCGGTGATGACCGTAGTTTGAGGAGTTCATGTATTCACTATGTGCTAATGCTTTGTTCCGTTCTCTATTAAAAGGAGGCCTTAATATCCCTTAGTTTCGCTAAGGACCCCGCTGCAACGGAGGGTAGGACAAAAGATGTCATGCAAGTTCTTTTCCATAAGCACGTATGACTATTTACGGAATACATGCCTACATTACATTGATGAATTGGAGCTAGTTCTATATCACCCTATGTTATAACTATTGCATGAGGAATCGATCCGCATAATTATCCATCATCGATCCATTGCCTACGAGCTTTTCACATATTGTTCTTCGCTTATTTACTTTTCCGCTACTATCATATAACTACTACAAAAACCCAAAAACATTTATCTTTACTTTTGCTATCGTTACCTTTATTATCATACCACTTTTGCTACTAAATACTTTGCTGCAGATACTAAGTTATCCAGTGTGGTTGAATTGACAACTCAACTGCTAATACTCAAGAATATTCTTTGGCTCCCTTGTGTCGAATCAATAAATTTGGGTTGAATACTCTACCCTCGAAAGCTGTTGCGATCCCCTATACTTGTGGGTTATCAAGACTAATTTCGGCGCCATAAATTTCTGCCGGGAGCATAGCTCTATTCTCTCGAGTCACTTGGGATTTATATCTGTTGATCACTATGAAGAACTTGAAAGACGATCGAACTACTATTTTGCCCTCAACTACGAGGGGAGGTAAGGAACTGCCATCTAGCTCTGCACTAGATTCTCCTTCCGTTATTAGTAGGCTTGCGACACCTAAACCTACTACTGCTATGAATTCTGATATGTCGCATGTTATTGATGATGCCACTTCTGCTATGCATGATGAAACTACTTCTGTACGTGATACTACTGTGCCATTAGGTGAATTTCTCGATGAACAACTTGCTAGAGTTAGGGGGAATGAAATTACTGAAGAACCTATTATTGATGATAGTGATGATGAAGGTTCCCCCAATGATTATGTATTACCTGTTGTTCCTAAGGGTTATGTTATGAATGAGGCAGCTGCTATGGAAATTCTTGCTTGCAATGATAGAAATGATCTTAAGAAATTATTAGCTAAATGGAAGCAACAGTCTCTTAATGCTAGAATGAAACCCGATCCTACTTTTGCTACTTCACCTATTTGTGTTACTGATAAGGATTATGAATTCTCTGTTGATCCCGATATTATTACTTTAGTTGAATCTGATCCTTTTATGGCCTTGAATCAAACTGTTGTGGCACATCTTACCAAGTTGAATGATATAGCCACCCTGTTTACTAATGATGAGAAGTCTCGCTATTTATATATCCTTAAGATATTTCCGCTCTCATTAAAGGGTGATGCTAAGACTTGGTATAATTCTCTTGCTCCTGGTTGTGTGCGTAGTCCCCGTGATATGATTTATTACTTCTCGCTAAATATTTCCCTGCTCATAAGAAACAAGTTGCCTTATGGAAATATATAATTTTGTGCAAATCAAAGAAGAGAGTCTCCCACAAGCTTGGGGAGGCTTCTCCGTTACTTAATGCTTTGCCTCGATCATCCTCTTAAGAAAAATGAAATACTTGATATCTTTTATAATGGACTAACCGATGCTTCCAAGGACTACTTGGATAGTTGTGCTGGTTGTGTTTTCAGGAAAGAACAATGATGAAGCTGAAATACTATTGAATAATATGTTGACTAATGAAAATAATTGACTCTTCCCGAGCCAATTCCTCAAGTAATTCCTGAACCAATTGAGCCAACTCCTCGAGCCTATTCCTAAACCCACTCCAAGAAGAGAGGTGTTTTATTTCTCACCTCAAGATATGCAAGAGGCAAAGAAATCAATGAAAGAAAAAGGTATTAAAGTGAAGATGTTAAGAATTTACCACCTATTGAAGAAATACATGGTCTTAATATACCGCTCAAGAACCACATTGTCTTGATAACCCGACACGTAGTAAAGGTAAATTCTCTCTATAGATATGATAAAGTTGAAATACCTCTACTAAATTTCATAGCCCATGCTTAGATGAATTTGATGACTTTATGGCTAGACAAGAAAGTTTTAATGCTTATGTTGGTAGAGAGTTAAAGAATAATGCTTTCGAGATAGGACGCGAGGTGATAATCTGCTAGAGTTAAAGATGAACTTCACCGCTAGCAAATATGCTTCTATGGTTGCTACTCAAGCTGAGCAAGTACTTAAAGCTCAAAATGATTTGCTTGATGAATTAAATAATAAAATGACTTTGCTGTTAGAGTGGCTACTAGAACTGGTAGAATGACTCAGAACCTTTGTATCCTCAAGGCCACCCTAAGAGAATCGAGCAAGATTCTCAGAGAAATAATTTAGAGGCACCTAGTTCTTCTAAAAAGAAGAAAAAGAAAACGATAGAACTTTGCATGCTTCTAGTGAACCTATCAGACACACCGAGAATCCCAATGATATTTCTATTTCGATGTCAAACTCAATCAGTGATGAACATGAACCTAGTGATAATGTTAATGATAATGTTCATGTTGATGCTCAACCTAGCAAAAACAATGATGTAGAGATTGAACCTCATTGTTGATCTTGATAACCCACAATCAAAGAATCAACGTTATGATAAGAGAGATTTTGTTGCTAGGAAGCACGGTAAAGAAATAGAACCATGGGTTCAGAAACCCATGCCCTTTCCTCCTAAACCATCCAAGTCAAAGGATGATGAGGATTTTGAGCGCTTTGCTGAAATGATTAGACCTATTTTCTTACGTATGCGCTTAACTGGATATGCTTAAAGTAAATCCTTATGCTAAGTATATGAAGGATATCATCACAAATAAAAGAAAGATACCGAAGCTGAAATTTCCACCATGCTTGCTAATTACACTTTTAAGGGTGGAATACCAAAGAAACTTGGAGATCCGGTGTACCAACTATACCATGCTCCATTAAAAGAAATTATGTTAGAACTGCTTTATGTGATCTTGGAGCCGTGTTAGTGTTATGCCTCTCTTTATATCGTAGACTTGAATTGAATAAGTTGACACCTACTGAAATATCTTTGCAAATGGCTGATAAATCAACTGCTATACCTGTCGGTATTTGTGAGGATGTGCCTGCTGTGGTTGCAAATGTCACTATCTTAACGGACTTTGTTATTCTTGATATTCCCGAGGACGATAGTATGTCTATTATCCTTGGTAGACCTTTTCTTAATACTGCAGGGGCTGTTATTGATTGCAACAAAGGCAATGTCACTTTTCATGTTAATGGTAATGAGCATACGGTACACTTTCCGAGGAAACAATCTCAAGTTCATAGCATCAATTCTATTGAAAAGTTCCAACTATCATTTTTGAGGTTTTGAATTTCCTCTCCTACCGTCAAGAAAAAGTATGATATTCTTATTGTTGGGGATTTTCATATCCTCGCTGAGGTAACTTAGTGTTATTCAAATTTCTCCGGTTCCGTGTTATTCGGAATGAGTTTGTTAACAAGACTTGATCAACCTTGTTAGTGGATTCATTTTGATGATCACGAGATGGATGAAACTAGAAGGCACAACCTTCTATACCGTCTTTTTACTTTCTGTTATTTAGAATAAATAAAGCAAAAATAGTATTATCCGTCTGTTTTCTGAATTATCCGTGCATTAAAAAATAGTCCAAAAATAAAAGTGCTCCAAATGCCCTGCAAATTTAGTATGATTTTTTCTAGAATATTTGAGGATTTTAGGCACTGAAAACACTGAAGAGGGGCAAGCACCAGGCCACGAGAGAGGAGGGCGCGCCTGCCTCTGTGGGCCCCTAGTGGCCCCTCCACTTATGCCAAGACCCACACACTTCATCTTCTACCCAAAAAATCCCCATCCAGCTCAAGCACGAGTTCTAGCTCGTTTTGCTGCGATTTTCGATCTCTTAGCTCAAAGCTTCATTCACAAAACTGCTTTGGGAGATTGTTGCTTGGTATGTGACTCCTCCATTGGTCCAGTTAGTTTTTGTTCTAGTGCTTTATTCATTGCAAATTTTTGCTGCTTAGGTGACCATGTTCTTGAGCTTGCATGTTAAATTTTTGAGGTCCCAAGCAATTCCAATGCATGATATAGGCTCTAGGCACTTGTAGGAGTAGTTGCTATCAATCTTGTTTAGTTTTATTCACTTTTATTTTGAAGTTACTAAAATTTCAAAAAATGTTAAGGAGGCTCTTTAAAGGCTCTTCTAGCCAAAGCTCTCAGGAAAAACAAGCCAAAGAGAAGGAAAAAGCCAAGTATAATCTTCCTCGCTTAGCGGAAGTACGGTCGTGTGAATGGCCATGTGAGGATTTCTTGAAAGAAGCCTGAATTCATGAAGACTTTTATGCTTTAATCGAGACTGCAGGCCTCACCGGTTTCATGAACGAATCGAATCGATCAAGATTCTTACTTACCAATACTTTCGCAAAACTTTTATTATTATCCTAAGAAGTCACCGCCGCAGATCATTTCATTTATATGATGAATTCAAAGAAATGTCTTTACGTCATTTTTGTGCGCGGTATGTAGGATACCTTATGAGGGAGAATTAGAGGAACCCCATCGTGAAGATGTGGGTGGCTTTGTTAATACTATTGTTGTAGAGGAGCCAAAGAAGGGCTCGAGGCAAAAGTCTCTAGCATACACTTTCCTGCTTTTACGCTACTTTGCCATATTTGCTAGTAGATGCTTGATTGGTCGTGGAAATAGTGGAAATTTGAGCGCTCCAGATATTATTATTCTTCAACATGCTTTGCTTGGAGACAATACTTTTAGTATGGGTGCCGCTGCTGCTAAACGGCTAGCCCTCGAATCGCATAAAAGGCCCCATATTTGGAGGTATCTATGCTGCACGTCTTGCTGAACATTTTCAGATACCCATTAGGCACTATGAGGAGGAGGAGACAAAATTACCTCCTCACATTTTAGATTACAAGAGCATGGTAGCACACAAGTTTATTGTTGACAACGAAGAGAAGATGCTCTTGTATAGACTTAGATTCAATAAGAAACACTTTGAGTTTATTATTTTGCTCGCGCTCTGTTGTTTGATTTGCTTGCGTAAAATCGCCTTGTCACGCCGAAGCGGTGAACAATCATCGAGCCCAAGCTTTTACCCGAACTCGAACTCGAGCTGAACCTGAGCTAGACCCTTATCGCATCATCTGCCAAAGGGGATCCGGAGATGACCAGCCAAGGTATCTCGATTACACCTCCCACTACACCGGGAGAGTAGCGGCGGTCCTTGGTATTAGACCAACTTAGGCCAAAAGCCTAAGCTTGGGGAGTACGATTTCACCGACTTTACATTCATGTTCACACACTAGTCGCCGGTGCTCATACTCTTTCATTGTATTATCCATGCTAGTTTAAATTTCTTTTTCTAGTTTTCTTCTTGTGTGTTTGATAAACCTTAAGAAAAACCAAAAAATTAGTTAGTTTAATTTCCATGCTTGTAGTAGAAATTAAAATGAAAACCCAAAAGATTTCTTGTTCTTCTTTTTACTTGTTGGGAGCTTTCCTGTAAATAGTTTTATTTTCTTTTCTTTCTTTTGGGGGTCGAGAAGACCATATTGAAAATGCTTAGTGGCTCTTATATGCATGATTGTTTATTTAACTTAGAGCCCATATTACTTGTCTTCTCTCTTGAGTTGAATGCTTGCAGATTCCAGCTTAGTCCAATGCACGCACTCTTATTATTATACACATCGCTCGGTCGCAAGTGAAAGGCAATAATGACGATATATGATGGACTTATTGGGATGAGAAAAGCTGGTATGAACTCGACCTCTCTTGTTTTTGTAAATATGATGATTCATCGCTCCTGAGTCACTATTATGAAGTAAACATATTTGCAATGACATTTAGAGATTATAGTTGCTTGTGCCATGCTTGATTAGCTATGAGTTATAATGGTTTACCTTATGCCAACATGCTATTAGAATGATTATGATGTGGTATGATGGGATGGTATCCTCCTTGAATGAATTGAGTGACTCGACTTGGCACATGTTCACGCATGTAGTTGAATCAAATCAACATAGCCTTCATGATATTTATGTTCATGGTGGATTATATCCTACTCATGCTTGTACTCGTGTGAATTAATTTTAATGCATGTTTACGATCGTTGTCGCTTCTCTCGCTTGGTCGCTTCCCGCCTTTTGCTAGCCTTCACCGCATTTAAGCGGAATACTGCTTGTGCATCCAAACTCCTTAAACCCCAAAGTTGTTCCATATGAGTCCACTATACCTTCCTATATGCGGTATTTACCGCCGCTCCAAGTAAATTTGTATGTGCCAAACTCCAAACCTTCAAATGAAATTTGTTTTGTATGCTCGAGCAGCTCATGTTACAACTAGGGCTGCCTATATCTTCCATGCTAGGTGGGTTATTCTCAAGAGGAGTGGACTCCGCCTCATTCACGAGAAAGGGCCAGAACCGGATGCCCAATCCCATGATCCAAAAAGATCAAAGCAAATCAAAATAATTAAACAAAACTCCCTGTGGGTGTTGTATGTTGGAGGCACTCGTTGTTTCGAGCAAGCCATGGATTGATGCTTGTTGGTGGTTGGGGAGTATAAACCTTTACCATTCTGTTTGGGAACCGCCTATAATGCATGTAGTATGGAAGATACAACCATCTCATAGTTGTTGCGCTGACAAAGAAAAGTATGCCGCTCAAAATGTTATTCAATCTCTATTTTAAAATCGAGCTCGCACCTCTACAAATCCTCGCTTCTCTCTCGCAAGGGCCTATCTATTTACTTTTATGTTGAGTCATCACCCTTCTTATTAAAAGCACCCGCGGAGAGCACACTCGTCATTTGCATTCATTATTATTGGTTTATATTGGGTATGACTTGATCGGATCTCTTTACCATGAATTACAATGTTTAGTCAGTCCTTGATCTTTAAAGGTGCTCTGATTTATGTTTTATGGTCTCGTAAAGGGCTAGCGAGATACCATTTTGTTATATCATGTTATGATTATTTTGAGAAAGTGTTGTCATCCGAGTTTTATTATTATGGCTCGCTAGCTGATTATGCTATTGATATGAGTAATTGTGAGACCTATGTGTTATTGTGAGTATGGTTAGTTCATAATATTTGCTGAAACTTGAATGCTGGCTTTTCATGTTACAACAACAAGAGCAAACAGAGTTTGTAAAAGTTTTTCTTTATCACTTTCAGTTTATCAACTGAATTGCTTGAGGACAAGCAAAGGTTTAAGCTTGGGGAGTTGATACGCTCCAACGATCTACTTTTCCAAACACTTTTGCCCTTGTTTTGGACTCTAACTTGCATGATTTGAATGAAACTAACCCGGATCGACGCTTGTTTTCAGCAGAACTACCATGATGTTGTTTTATGTGTAGAAAAGAAAAGTTCTCGGAATGTCCTGGAAATCCACGGAGGCACTTTTTGGAATTAATAAGAATTTTTGGCGAAAGAATTAATGCTAGGGGCCCACGGCCTGTCCACGAGACAGGGGCGCCCCTAGGGCGCGGCCTCCTATCTCGTGGGCCCCCTGGACCTCCACCGACCTCAACTCCAACTCCATATATTCACGCTCGGGAGAAAAAAATCAAGGAGAAAGTTTCATCGCTTTTTACGACACGGAGCCGCCGCCAAGCCCTAATCTCTCTCGAGGGCTGATCTCGAGTCCGCTCGGGGCTCCGGAGAGGGGGATTCGTCGCCGTCGTCATCATCAACCATCCTCCATCACCAATTTCATGATGCTCACCGCCGCGCGTGAGTAATTCCATCGTAGGCTTGCTGGACGGTGATGGGTTGGATGAGATTTACCATGTAATCAAGTTAGTTTTGTTAGGGTTTGATCCCTAGTATCCACTATGTTCTGAGATTGATGTTGCTATGACTTTGCTATGCTTAATGCTTGTCACTAGGGCCCGAAAGCCATGATTTCAGATCTGAACCTATTATGTTTTCATGAATATATGTGTGTTCTTGATCCTATCTTGCAAGTCTATAGTCACCTATTATGTGTTATGATCCGACAACCCCGAAGTGACAATAATCGGATACTTCTCGGTGATGACCGTAGTTTGAGGAGTTCACGTATTCACTATGTGCTAATGCTTTGTTCCGGTTCTCTATTAAAAGGAGGCCTTAATATCCCTTAGTTTCCGTAAGGACCCTGCTGCAACGGGAGGGTAGGACAAAAGATGTCATGCAAGTTCTTTTCCATAAGCACGTATGACTATTTACTAATACATGCCTACATTACATTGATGAATTGGAGCTAGTTCTATATCACCCTATGTTATAACTATTGCATGAGGAATCGATCCGCATAATTATCCATCATCGATCCATTGCCTACGAGCTTTTCACATATTGTTCTTCGCTTATTTACTTTTCCGCTGCTATCATATAACTACTACAAAAACCCAAAAACATTTATCTTTACTTTTGCTACCATTACCTTTATTATCATACCACTTTTGCTACTAAATACTTTGCTGCAGATACTAAGTTATCCGTGTGGTTGAATTGACAACTCAACTGCTAATACTCAAGAATATTCTTTGGCTCCCTTGTGTCGAATCAATAAATTTGGGTTGAATACTTTACCTCTCGAAAGCTGTTATGATCCCCTATACTTGTGGGTTATCACCCTAAGCGCCCAAGCACTCTTCTTCTCCACCGAAGAGAAGTCCTCCAAAGATGTCTGGATCTAGAGCAGGAGGCAAATGGATGGCCTCTACCGTCTGGGAGAGTGATATCAAAAAGCTCCGAGAGGCCGGGCACTGCCAAGAAAATCGGCCACCATCTCCCGCCGGCGGGACAGATCGTCCCCACTCCGGAGCCCCACGAGAGGGTCGTGTTTCTCCCTCATTTTGTCCGCGGGCTCGGGTTTCCCCTTCACCCATTTGTTCACAGCGTCATGTATTATTATGGGATTGATTTTCACGATCTTTCCCCCAATTCTTTCCTTAACATCTCGATGTTCGTCGTCGTATGTGAGGCTTTTTTCTGTATTTCGCCCCATTTTGGCTTATGGCTGAAAATCTTCAATGCGAAGCCCAAGGTGGTGAATGGCGAGCACGCCGAATGCAGCGGCGCCATGGTGAGCAAGATGCCCAAGGTCGTATGGCCGGCGGGCGCCTTTCAATGATTCCGTCAAGGAGTGGCAGCAAAAGTGGTTCTATATCACCGAACCGCGCGGTAAAAAGTGGGGCGCTGCTCCCGAATTCAGATCCGGAGCCCCACTGCGGCTCACGTCCTGGCCCGAGAAGGGCATGAAATGGTCTCATCCGATGAGCTGTCGATGCTCCAAACGCGCGTCCAGAGCGTGGTCGACAAGGATGTCAAACTCGTCAACATAGTCCAGGTGATGTTAGTCCGCCTGGTTCTCCCTTGCCAGCGTCGAGCCTGCAATTTGTGGGAATACGACCCGGCCGAACACCAGACCCTACGGGAGCTCTATGGCTCCTCTCACAAGGACATCTGGAAGGTGCTCTTCAAGTCCGGCAAACCGTGGCCGGGCTCTGCCGAGGACCGCGGGTATCAACTATCCTGTTCTGCAAGTCCGGTAAGTCATTGATGTGCTATGTCCATCCATGTTTTAGCTGACGTGTCCCGAGGGAGACGCTTTTATCATGCCTTCCATAATAATCCCAGGAATGGACGAAAAAGGTGGAGCGGATACAATGTCCAGCCCTGCTGCCGGAGGAACTGGCCGGACCACTTCTGACAAAGATGCTGGTCCCAGCGCCTTACGAGGCGCCGAAGAAAGAGGTCTCCAAGAAGGTCAAGAAGACCTGGAGTGGCTTCCGTCATCGCGATGCTTCGGACACAAAAGCCGAAGACTCCCACGACCATCCCTCTTCCGAAGATGAAGAGGAGGAGGAAGAAGAAGAGTCCCCCGCAGGAGAGGGAAGAAAAGGACGGCCTCCTCATCCCTGGAGGCCGAATTGCCAAAGAGGGGAAAAGGTTCCCTCCCCGAGGCATCCACCACGGCTGCTGATAGCAGCCTGGAGTGGGATCCCAGGGCCCAGCCCCTGGTAAAGTCGTAGGTATACGAAACCCGTATACATCTACGTGCTTGAGGTCATTAGGATGTAGTAGTTTTAACTGCCGCCATATTTTGTACAGCCCGGCAAGGTCCCATGCCGGACAGTCCTCATCGGAGGATTCGCTGAGCTCAGATGCCCCGGCGAGCGAGATGCCTCCAGAGGCCCCTTCCCCGAAGCCTAGGCACGACACCGAGGTGTCGTCTCAGCGGGACCCGGACCACCAGGGGGGCATATCCCTGGGGCCGGACACACGGGAGCAGTCCCTCCCATGCGTGTCGACGGTGGGGGCGATCTTAAGTTCGGACCGCAGCCGGATAGGGTCCTGGAGGCCTTTAAAGCTCCAGGATCGGGCAAGCAGCCACCTTTGATAGGGGGGAGGTATGCCTACTCCGCCAGCAACCTCTATCCAAGCAGAGCTGTCGGGCGGCTATCGACAGCGCTGAGGAGCGCGTCTATCGTCGATGAACATCGTGCCCTCATGGGCGCGGTGATTGAAAAGATTCAGTCCACTGAGAGCGGACTGAATGAATCCTGCCTTAGTCTTATAAAGGGCTTTGAGGTATGTTTTTAAGGAACCTTTTGGAGATTGTCATAATATGAGTAGTAGCCCCTGATGCACTGTCCGACGAAAGAAAGCCGGACAGGGGATCAAAATCTTCCGCTATGCAGGAGACTCAGTTAATGATGTGTATCCCTTTATTTGAAAACAGGCGTCGCTCATAGTGCAGAGGTGTCCGGACTAAAGCAGCGTCTGGAACGGGCCGAAGAGGAACTTGGCCGCATGAAGAAGCAGTTGGAGGACAAGCAAGGTATGTCTAAACCTTTTGCTAAGTTGAGCATGAATTAGAAGTTGTGCCTGATGAAAGTATTTGTATTGTATGCTCTAGGGGCGAGTGCCGAAATTGAGGCACTGAAGAAGGCTGTGGCCGAAGCCGACAATAAGGCCGCCGCCGAACAGGCTCTTCGTGAAAAGCACAAGGCTAGGGTCATTGAAGCTGAGCGAGAGCTCCAGGAGGCCGTGAAGAAAAGCGAGGCCTTGGAGAAGAATCTAGCAGGGAAAGAATCCAAACTCGCCCAAGCTCTCCAAGCCGCAGCGGATGCTCGGGAAGAAGCCCGAGGCACTCTGAAGGACATTCAGGAGGCCCGGAAGGTTGCGGCTTGTAAGGCCTTTTGTACTCAAAGCCATTTTTATATAGTAATGGGTGGAACTCTAAGCGACAAGCTGAATTCTTTTTTCTCCAGGGGCGTTTGCGGATTTGCCGCACAACATATCAGATGCTGCCCAATTCTACCGGACTAAAGAGAAGAAGTCTGCGAAGAAGCATTTCTGGTCGCAGTATTTGGCGCCGAATTATCCGGTGCCTTTTATCGATCAACAAGCAGGGTCGAATCGCACCAGCGACGAACTAGCCATGAAGGACTTGGTTGTCTGTGGCCCGTGGAGCCAATTCCAAGAAGTTACTTTGGACTCATGAAGCGGATTGTTGGTGCTTGCCCTCGGCTCGATGTCATTAAGCGATCGGTCTGCATAGAGGGTGCACGCATGGCGTTTGCCCATGCGAAGGTGCACTGGGGGAAGGTTGATGCTGAGAAGCTGATGACCGAGGGACCATCAGAGGGTAAGGAGCATCGCAAGCCCGAGTTGTATTATGAGGGTGTCCTCAAAAGGAGCCCGCCTTGTGGCGGATCAGTGTACCGAAGACACTATATTTCCCCGAAGGGAGTCGTGCCATTCTTTGTAATGCGGGATAATGGCACTTTTATTATTTATTGCCCGTTTATGTGAACGTTTGTTCTTCCTGTGCGACTGTTTAGTGTATATAAATCTAGAGAGTTGGCGGTCGCTAAACGCTTTACGTAAAAATGCGGGTGCTCGGGACATACCTGAACACTCTTTATGCCATTGTTGGTTCCTTTTAAGGAGGTGTTCCTCACCATGAACCAGGCAATCAGACTATAGGGCTTTATCACTCTCACTTACCATAGGAATTCAAGTATGGTGGGTGTCAGCGTTCTCGGAACGGGGGTCCCCAGACTTGCCTGCCTGCGGCCTGCGGCATGGCTCAAAGGAGGCCCAGCACAGCCCATCTTCATCAACACAAGCTCAAGACCCTCGCGAGGGGCCAAGCCTCATGAGGCGGACGACAAGGAGCTTCTCGAGCACAGCCTCGTCGGTGGCTCACGAGGAGGCGGAGAGTTCAAGGCGGGGTACCTCGCGAGGTGCCCATGGCGCAAGCCATGATTTACCAAGGCGCCCGGTCGGCGCCAGGCCACGCATTGTCCTCCTTTCCTCTTTGGTGCAAAGGGCAAGCGCAGCAAGAGCATCAAGCAAAGGCATCCGTTTGATTTAACAAGACCAAGACCAGCCCAACGGCCGAAGGAAGTCATTGTGGAGCCCAAGCAAAGGTCACCACGGAGCCTTTGATAGGCAGGACCAACTTTAGTCGGGATAAGTGTACCCGCTGTTCCCCTTCAAAATGGCCAATTGTTGGCGCCCTTCCCGCTCAATATTTGGGAAGAGGCCCAGGGCCTTTGCCTATAAATAGGACTAGCCACCCCCTGGGTAGAGGCATCTAGCATCGAGAACCCAAGAGCCGAGCCAAGCACCGACCAGAAAGAGACCCTTGCGAGGCTGTTCTTCCTTGTATTGTTCATCATCAGCCCGAGAGGCAATCCACCACACACACACTGGAGTAGGGTATTACACCACAATGGTGGCCTAAACCAGTATAAACCTTGTGTCTCTTGTGTTGTTCTGTTTGGTAGTTTTAGTCCTAGCGATTCGGTGAAGAGCAAGTAGGCAGAGGGTTAAATCTCCGCGCGCACCCCAGTGTTCAAACCTCAAGGGTCTGCCGGAACCCGAAATCTGACATTTGGCGTGCCAGGTAGGGGTACGCTGGAATTTGCCTTCCGTCGTCTCGTTCTTCTCTGACCATCGCATCCATGTCTGACGCTCGTCGGGCTCGCGCTGTCGGGGGTTGGGTGCGACATATGCCAAAGGATGGCTTATCATGGTAGGGGCGAGTAGAATGTCGCCTGCTTGAAACGCATGATGGCGAAGACATGCACGCCGCAATCTTACCCAGCTTCAGGGCTCTCCAAGGAGATAACACCCCTACTGCTGCTCTGCGGGGTCTCCGCATGGTCACTAAGGCAAAGTGAATACAAGCTTGCTCCTAGAGCTGTTTCTGGAGGTAGGAGAGGGCAAGGCTAGCTCTGTCCTTCCTGTGTGGTCTGTTTAATGCTAATGGATGCTAACCCTTTGCAAGGGTGCCCTAGGGGGTTTATATAGGCCTACCCCTAGGGTTACAATGGTAAAACCGCCTGGGTGCGGGTCCCAGCCGTTTGTCTCTCACGCGCCGTCTTCTCCGCCGACTCCTGGGGCCCGCTGACTGGTGGGTCCCGCCGACTGGCCTGGTACGAGGGCGTCAGCCCGCCTCCGCCGCGGGCGGGTCTTGCCGGCTGCAGATAACTGTAGCCGTGCTTCTAATGACGCGGTTTTTTTAGGGTTAATGACGCGGGCTTGGTCATGGGGTTATGGCAACAGTGCCGCCGCCTGGCGGGTGATCACTGTCGCCATTCCCCCGTCGCATCTGGTTAATGGCATGTGGGGCCCGTGGGAGGGGCCGGCCGACTCTTGGGGGCCGTCTCCCAACGGGTCCGACTTGTGGCGCTCTCGCCGTCTTCAGCACTCCGCTTTGACCGTTGGCCCTCGCCGCCTCTCGGCCGCGTCTGATGTGTCGTCGTGGGTGGAGGGCCCGCCTGTGGTGATGTCGAGGCTGGCATGGCGCACTGTGGCCATGCCTGCCTTTAATTATCGGGGTGGTTGGAGTCGCGGGCCGACTCCCCATAGTCGGCTTCCTTGGAGTCGCCTCTGGGACTCGGCTTGAATGGGGAGTCGCCTCTGGGACTCGGCTTGAATGGGAGTCGCCTCTGGGACTCGGCTTGAATGGGAGTCGCCTCTGGGACTCGGCTCATCTTGAAGTCGCCGCAGGTACTGGAGGGGTGCAGTCTGCCCGATGTCTTGAAAGGTTCTGGGGCTCGGGTTAGCCTACCCGTGGCCCATTACTCTGACAGTAGTCCCCGAAGCTGGTGAGGCTCCGAGGGTGATACGTCGTGCGCCTCAACAGTTTCATTCTTCCGGTGGGGGAATGCATGCCTTGATTGCCGTCTTCCTTCAGGCCGACCGGCTGGAGTCGGATCCACCGAGGGCCATCGTGGTCAAACCGACTAGCTGGAGTCGGATTCACCGAGGGCTGCCTTGCTCCTTGAGGAGTTTCGAACGTCGCGGCGGGAACCAGGCGGCGTGCCTGATACGCTTCCCGCGGTCGCCCGCCACGGCCCCGTCGCGCGGCGCCACGTGAAAGGGGCAGTCTGCCCACCAGCGCTGCGGACGGCGGGCCGTAGGGCGGGCTCACCACTACCGCGCCTCGGCACGCGAACGGATCCGTTGCGGCCGTGCGGGCGGTTGGGTTCCCCACGTCTTTACTGCGCGCAGTAACTTCGTGGGGTAAATCGTGGGGGGAGTGGGGTCTCGCGCGCAGTTAATCCCATGCCGCCCCATCGGCTTCTCAGCCCGTAGGCCTATAAGTAGGCGGGGGGAGCGGGACGGCGAAACACGCGCGCCCATTCTTCCCTGCTCCCCCGCCTCCTCTTGCCTCTCCTTCTTCCTTCCGTCGTTGCTCCAAGCCGCGCAGCGCTCGCTGTGATGAGTTCCTCCTCCGCCGCTACGGCTCCTGCCGTGCGCTCCGGCGTGTGGGACGGCTCCGAGGTAGACGACGACACCATCGAGCACCTCCGCAAGACGCGCCGGCTCCCCGGCGCGAACATGGTGCAAGCCCACGCCCCGCCGGCGGGGGAAATAAGGCCGGCACCAGAGGAGGGCGAGCAGGTCATATTCCGCTCGCACCTTATGCGCGGCCTGGGCCTGCCGGCGAGCGGCTTCTTCTGCTCCTTCCTGGAGTTCAACGGACTCCAGCCGGACCACCTCACTCCAAATACGGTGGTGCTGCTGGCCGCCTTCGCCACCCTGTGCGAGGGTTTCCTCGGTGTTCTCCCCACCATCGAGCTGTGGGGAGAGTTCTTCCAATCGAAGCTCGGCACACACGTCGCCGGCATACCGGCTCAGTGCGGCGCCTTCATCGCAATGCAAAGGTCGACCGCCGACAATCCATTTCCCTCCATCGCACTAATCAAGTCGGTGAAGATGTGGCAGCGGTCATACTTCTATGTGAAGAACGTCGCCACGGAAGGCGACTGGGTCAACCTGCCGCACTACGAAGCCGGCGTGCCGGCTGGGAGGCTTCCCAGCTGGTCCAATTGAGCCAAGACGCTGACTCCTGCCGGTGCCGCCGCCGTTGCGCGACTCCGAGTGCTGACGCAGTCGGAAGGCCTGGTCGGAGCCGACTTGCTGGCCGCCTTCGTGGCGCGCCAAGTCCTCCCACTCCAAGGACGACCTCATCTGATCTGTCAGATGAGCGATCACCGGGACCCGAGCCGGATGTGCACCAGGGAGATGCCCCACGCGGAGGTGGCGAACATGGTGAATCACATCACGAACTGCGAGTTCGTGGAAGATTGGCAGTTCGGCAAGGAGCCGTACTCACATGCCAACCCTCCGCCCGTGGTAAGTCAAATCTTTTGTTCTTCTGTTTTTCTTTGTGGCCGAATCCGACTTCTGATCTTCTTGGTTTTTCGAGTCAGAACCCCCTCATCCAGCCTGCAGTCGGCGCCACGGGACATCCCCGTGAGTTCGCTCCAGATCGAGAGGAGAGCGACGTCGATGACCCCGACTTGGGGGCGGCGGCGATGGAGGTCCACGCCGAAGGCGGAGGAGGAGCAGAAGGCGGCTTCCGGCCCTCGGCGACCTTCGCCGACTGGCCAGAAGACGAGGCCGAAGGGGAATTCGTCCCGCACCGCCAACCGAAAAGCCGCCATCCAGTATAAGTTCATTCGCCCGGCTTGGCGATCAAGTCGGCTGAAGAAGCGCCGTCAGCGCTGAGTTCGCTCGTGATCGGCCGAACAAGTTCAAGGGGGTGGCCACCGCGACCAAGCGGGAAGAGGCGGCCGCGAAGGCCAACCGCTTCCATAAGGAAGTGAAGAAGCCACCGCTAGTCTCTGCGTAAGCGCTCTTCTACCTTTGTCTTGTTTTCTTCGATGGATCTTTTCCGAGTCTTTTTCATTCCGTCTTTTGCTTTAGGGCTCCTCTTTCTCTTGAGAGGGTCGCCGTCCCCTCTGTCATGGGGTCGGCCGAGACGTCCACCAATACTCGG